>JAQIXX010006130.1:0-12710 GCA_034700605.1 Willowsia nigromaculata
CGAGGGTCGTCAGCCACAACTATTTGTCTGCGTACCTGAATTGGTACGGCTAATTAGTGTGAAAGATGCAGAGTATTCTGAATTATAAATTCTGAATTTTAAGATAGGTTACCACTGGTTGTTTATGTATGGCTTTAGTTAGGGCCGTAATAGTCTTAAGAACGCGTTGATACTAAATTTCTTTGTGGTGGAGCGCTTGTGGGTACTCATTCAAAAGCTTTTAATGAGTACTTCATTTTCATACATTCAATTTTGATATATAACACTAGCCGAATGCGAAAGAAGTCGTCAAAAATAACTCAAACCTTGTCGTCTTATGAAATAAAGGTCGTGTATATATTTACTTATCAGAATATTAAAATGGCATCAAAGCTACGTAATACAATTAACTGTAGATACTCCGACTTAAGAGATTCATCAAAATACCAAAAATCCCCATACTTCATTCTCACAGGTAAAATAGAGCCAGATTTTTTCAAACGTAGTCGATTTTGAAAGCACCTCTGCTTCGCATGTAATAGTTCAGCACGCAGATTATTTAACTTCACAATATATTTCATCTTCTGAAACTCTTCACAAACCAAAGGAAAAAGTACCTTATTGATAGTTCCAATAGCGATAAACAATAAGAAAGCTAGCATATAAATCGTGAGAGAAAGAGTTCTTATAGATGATCTTATACAAATCCAGCATAAAAATACGCAACCCCCAGAAAAAAAGAAAAAAGAAACGAGAGACACAAGCCACAAAAGTGTATATCCTTTTCCAAAAACCAATCGCATGTTGGTATAATGAATGTAAAATTTTATTGGATCTCGAGCTTCAACAATGAGAATCTGGACGGTTTTTTCCCATCGTTTTAAGAGAAATGCAACAAGGCAGATACTAAATGTTGCAGTACGGGTGACCTCAAGCATAGAAAGCAAAATAATACTTCCTCTTACAACTAAAGCGGTAAAAATCCAATATGTTTTGCGATACATGGGATCTGGGAGGATGTCTTCAAGAACAAAATATGATGAATCAAAATTCATATATAAAACACCACCAGCAATGAAGTATGGGAAGATGGCTGCAGTTGGAATGATACCAAAAACTATGATCAATTGCATTGCAGATCCCCACTTTTCATGGATCCTGGAACAACGTTTTTTGACGCGAGATGGCTTCAGTTCTAAAAAGAATTAAATGCTCAATACATATTTGATCAAGCCTATGGTAAAATCATAGATTTGGATTCGCCAGATTTTAAACTTACCATTTGCGACAAGGTCAGTAACCTGCACGAAGTCGTTGACAAAACCGATAAGCGATCGCATCCAAACCCTAAATATAACTACCCATAGGAACCATGCACATAGAAATACTGCAATTACTAGATGTAAAAGGCCAAGTATTTGTGGGTAGCGGTCACTTGACTTCCAATATATCGTTGCGTAAAAATTTAGAATAGAATGAAAAATGTTAAGAGACAAGGCTAAATAGAAATATCGCAGTTTTTTTTTTGACTTTATGTAAGTCAACGTGGAGTAGTTAGGATCCCATTGTAGAGGAAAATTCCATAAATAGGAATTAAAGAATTTGTGAACTCGGAATGACAAAGCTTCTGTATCTGTAAGAGCCATTTCGAAATATTTGTGTAGGCTTAAAGAAGACAGTCCCAATGACCTATTCCAAATGACTCGCTATGAATGTTTCTAGGATTCAAACCTTGCTCAATCACGGGCAACTTACAAATTTTATTTGCTGGTATAGAAGTCATTAAAACTTTGACGTCTCATATAAATTGGAATTGAATAACAACTTATTTAGTATATTTAATTTAGGAAGGCAGGTAATTTTTGATCCATCAGAATGCGGACTTTTCCCCGCGTTTTCAATTTTCTCTCCAAATCATAAGATCATGTACGGATTCCTGCGCGCGCGTAAAATCATGCGTTTTTGAATAACTCTTTTGAGGGCAAAATCATTGTGAACGCATGCAAAAACATTTTATGTTCACAAAAATGTATCTTGTAGATTTGTTTATGCAGCCTATATGTGGTAAGCATATTAGCCCTGAAGGTTTAGCTCAAAATAACAGGCCGTAGAATATCTATCTACATATAATAAAGTTCACATGCGTTTTCTCATTACATAATTTAATCAGAGTCTGGTCTTTCGTGTTATAAAGTAAACTGCTAGATTAATTTCTCATTGCCAGCTTCTTGCGGCTATATATTGTTGAAGAGAAGAGAATTAGTTCATTTCAAAGATTTTGGAAACTTCAGAGACGGTCTTACAATCTATATTAATTGTACATATGTCCAAATTAGTTACTCAAAAGTAAGACACATCGTACAAAGGTTAAGTCAAATCATTATTGCCATACACCAATCGTCAAGAAATATTTCGGCTTATCAGTAGCTTATGCTACACCATAAATCTGTGATATGCAACTTACAGTCTCTGTTCCTTAACTAACGTGCGTATTTCTGCAGTATCTCAACATGAATAGGCTTAAAACATTTGAAATTTTGTTACAAAATATTCAGCAACATGTACTATAAATGAATATATAGGCAAATAATATAATTTACTTTAGAAGTATGGGCCAACCTAATATTTAGTTCAAGTATCTTTTGGCAAAGTCATGCTTTTCGTGGTTAATTAAATTGCACGCAGAATAATTTAAATTGAGTGTACGCAAATGTCCGCATTTTGGGTGCACGAAATTGAATTTAAAATGCGCGCAGAATCATTGATTATGGGGGACCAAAAATATATTCTCATTTAGGAATAAATGGTAATTAAATTGACTTTTTCACATTGACAGTAAACAACAGCATTGGGTATAGTATAACGCGCAGCATCTAAATTTGTTCGTAATGGTTGGCTTTAATAATCTGTCAAGTAATGTATTTTTATTAGTAAATTCTATTTCTGTGGTACATGCCAGTGGTGTGCGTTTGCCCGAAACATTTATTGCCCTAAAAACATTATTAAAAATAAAAAAATAAACTTGTTTACTAGCGTATTATAAATGAAATTATAATTGGTTTGTTGAAATTGCAATTAGTTTGTTAAAATTGTGATGGGTTTGTTGAAACTGTGATGGGTTTGTTGAAACTGTTATTGGCTTGTTGAAATTGTGATGGGTGTGTTGAAATTGTAACTGGTTTGTTAAAATTTTCAATGGTTGTTTTTGAATTTCATTTGTTGAATCTTCCGCGTACCTTTGTAATGTATTTGTTTTTTATTATGGATAGGTAAATTATGATTGAAATACCTGGTTCTAGTAAAGACAGGTATACTATACCAATTCACGACAAATATAAATTTTCAAATGAATTGATTCAAAAAATATAATTGTGGCAGTGAGTCGGCACATTTGTGCTCAATATCCAGGTAAACAAATTATGTGCAATTTGAATTGTTTTTTGTACAGTTTGATTTGATTTTGTTTTAAGTGGCAGCAATTTTTTAAAATATTTATAATGGCTTATTCTTAAAAAAATAAATGGTGGTACAGTGAGTCATGATCATTTAGTACATGATTCAAAGTGTTTGGATCAAACGACAAAAGACAGTATGTATTCAATAGTATTTAGCAAATATGATGACTCATACCTCGTGTACAAAATCTCAATAGCAACAAAATATGGGAATAAGTATGGTTGAAGACGGAACAGTACAAAAAGTGATGATCAAAGGCACTAAAGATCCACAATTTCCAAAGCCCATGGATTTGCAACAAGTGTTCACAGATGGTGATGGCTAAAGATCTAAAAAAGAAAAAGTCTCATCCTTAAAAGTCCAGGCCACGTAATAAACTGATTTAAATTTATTGATACTAAAACTTGAAAAGAAGTAAAGTAACTTCCAATTAATGACTTGATCAGTAAACTGCACCATCATTCAAAAGGCTAACGACTGATTTTTTGTTTGTAAAACGCAAATATGACTACCCATAGATACGATAGATTTTATTTCTGTCGTTTCGAATATTATTGACTATACAAATATTTGAAAAATAATTGCTTGAGTAGGAGCATATGCACTTATATATGTTATATAATGAAGGGAACGGTACTATTATGAAGGTTAAAAATACAATAGCTTTTGTATTATCTATTTCCACTCTACTCAAATACTTACAGGAAGTTGGAAATATACACACCAGAAATAACTCATAGTCAAAAGATAATATATATTTGGAAATGACAGCTACTTCCCAGTAAAGTTAGTATTACGTTTCAATTTTTGATTTCTTTGCTTATATTTTCTTAATTTGTCTTTGCCATTTTCGGTAATCATCCACGTCATTTAGTTATGCACATGGTATCCAAAAACGTAATAATGTATACGTACATATTGCATTTAATCTATTTTAATGTAATAACACATGTTTATGAGAATATCGTGGAAAATAGTTTTAACTTTGCTTCAAAACTTGACTTCTGATAAACTAATTATATCATGATGTCCTACGAAATAGTGTATATGGCTATTATGTACCTCATTTTGATTTACAGATTTCTTTTAAAAGCTTAATTACGGCAAACTTAACACATTGTTTCAACATTTGAAATAATTACTGTAAAGGTATCAATATATTTATAAATGCAAAACTAAGGATTAAGACAGTTTATAAAAATTTCAAAAAAAGATGAATGCAAAACTATCTTGTTAAAGGAACGAAAATTGTTATTTATGTAGTTGGAATTAAATAAATTATATGACTGACAGTGTTTAATTAGAGTTTTGTAGTTTTTCAGTTTTTTTTTCCTTCTGGACTGTTAGTTTATAACTTGGTTAGTTTTGGAGTGTCACGGTTGCACAAACAAACTGTACTGTCTGCACACAATAACACTTTAATAAGTCTAAATCAGTTCAATTAAAAAACATACCACGAGTCAAAATCATGATGTAAATAACACAAATTACTTTATGGAGCGGGTGAAATATAAGTGTTATGAGTGCGCTACTTTTTTTAGAAATTTAGACAGAATGATGACAATTAATTGTTTAAAAACAAAACGGTTCCTGAGTCTGTCACTTAAATACAATTATTATAACGAGGACACGATAACTTAAGTGTTTTATTTAGATTCCAAGTAACGGTGATCTAAAATTTCTAAAACTGAAGGTTACAGCTCTAGCTTCTAAACACTGAATTGAGATTTTATTTACATCCACCATTGTCTGATGTTATTTTCTACTCTCCATTTCAATAAACCAAGCATTGAACCATCAAATACCAGCTATTATTTTTTAATTGTTTGTCTTAATAGGTTATTTTTTGTTTTTTCATATGGATCTACTGAATATTTGTTCACAAAAGAAATTTTATGTATGTTTTCAAGCACTCAACGTGGATGTGACTTTGGGATTAATTAATAAAACTGTAAATTGAACTCGCTTTATCAGAAAAACAAAAACAAGTTACGGTGAAAATTAAATATAAGTGGAAACGTCACATCGCGTTTCAACGAACCCGACGTCATAAAATCGTTAAATAAATACTAGTAAGTGTTTTATTCAATTATAGTTGCTTAAAACGGAGTCAGTTTGAGCTCATGTTTAAAATTGAGAGCAACGTTTAAAAAACAATTGTTTTAGTTTGAGTTTTACGGTCCATAGAATGAAAATCCTAAATAAAACTCAACGACCTATTCATCAACTAGCAAGCAAATGGTGACAATCTTTTTTCTTTTGAGTTAAACTAATCCTTACCTCCTATTTGGTAATAAAAATGTGGAATTCGTTGGTTCACATCCAGCTCATCATCCAAAATTTGCGTCCCCTCCGAGTCATATTTTCGGAAGAGAATGGCTTTTTTGAGAATCCAAAAACAAAGAAAAATTTCAAAATGCGTTTAATCGACTACAACATAAGAATGACGATAATTGCTTCAATCATTGGATTGAAACAAGCACTTAGCAGCTCATCTAAAAATCTGACAGGAGATGAGCTAAAAGCTCAAGTCCAACAAATGGTTCTTGGTTCTGTACTATTTATCCTCTTCACAGAACTTTTCTTTGTTCTCATATTGACAACATGGAGCTTTAGACACCGTACAAGTAGTGCCGTTATTATGATGAATCAAGCCAGAAATCTGTATTTAGACCGGAAAAGAAATCCTCATGAAATGGCTATTTTACCAAGCAAAAACGAAAGTCGCCTTTTTGGGGCATTGCTATATAATCTTTTAGTGGCTTGTTTCGTTGGTCTCTTGGCAATAACCGTGTTTCCTTTGACAAGCAAAAGTAATCCTGGCCATGTCATTTTGTCGTGGGTTCTTCCAGATAAATTCACAAAAAATCAGCCTTCCCTTCTTAACTTCTTTGCATCAGGATACATCGCAATCGGAGGTTACTTTGGCGTCATTCCTGTAGCTCAAGCTTTGTGCTTCATTACCGGGGTTCTTTATGAATTCAAATATATCCTTAAACAAGCTTATGGAGGAGCAATCATTGTCCCACCAACTGGTCCAAAGTCCTTCAAAAAGCAGTGGTCCGTTTACTCACAAACTATATTATTCACAAGAGAAATCAACAGCTTTGGTCATGCACTCTATCCTGGGATTATGCTCACTGGATTTTGCATAAATGTTGTGACCACAATGGTATGCATGAAGTTCTATAGTGAATTACCAACCATCATGCTATTTCTCTTTCTTGGATTTGATGCAGTTATTGCAATAGCTACTTTCGCAATTCATAGTTTTGCAGTGGTTGCGAAAGAGGAAAGTGATAAATTTCGGGAATTTTGGAGGCGAAGAATTTGTTCTAAGAAGCACATGAAACAGCTAGCAGCCTGCATACCTTTAACGCTAAATGTTGGAGCGTTTTTCCCATTGCAAAGGAGCACTTTGTTGAATACAGTAAATGAGATGGTCAACATGGTGGTCACGCTTTTGCTAATGGACGAGTAAAATATTCACTTAAGCATTTCTCGTAAAAATCGTTTAAAACTTTTTTGCCAATATAAAATATTTTAGTAGTCTTCTTTTAGACAAATTTTAAGTAATTTATAATAAATTTATTGAGGAAATGTTAAGGTGTAGCTTAAATTTATTGAATATATTCGTTGACGAAAATATTGCAATTTATAATTGCTAATTAGGATTTTGATCCATTTTGGATTATAGTTATCTGAAAATTTAAAAAAATACAAAAAATGTAACTAATTAATTGTAACTATAAAAATGAGTTTATGCT
Organism: Willowsia nigromaculata; assembly: GCA_034700605.1. Lineage (NCBI taxonomy): Eukaryota > Metazoa > Arthropoda > Collembola > Entomobryomorpha > Entomobryidae > Willowsia > Willowsia nigromaculata. The sequence continues at coordinate 7,203 of JAQIXX010006130.1, forward strand.
AAAGACTTACCTCGGCATGAGCAGCATTTGACACAGTTGCTGCAAAGTTCTCAATTGTTGGTTCAACCCCTTCTCCCAGATTAATCCTCCTGTCAAATGGCCATCCCATCGGTCTCGCATCTGGATATTTTGCACCCAACAACCCGCAATATATATACGCCTCTTTACATTCTGGCCTCGGTTCTGGAAGCTCCTCCACAAAATCATCTGCCGCATTTGTAACAATGGCAAATAAGTCAAAAGGAAGACCTCCATTTTTACCTGCGGGGAGCAGCATATGATGTGGCCATCCACATCCGCAATATGGAGATATCTGAGGAGTTTCTACTTCGCTGAGTCCTTGAGGAAAGTCGATGGTCAATGGAGTTTCTTTAGAATTTCTTGTAATTGTATTTAGACCAGGTTCAACTTTAAACAGAAATAAAATATTTAAATCCCTTAAAATAAATGCTTTAAAGTGTAATTTTAATTAGGTTTGCTTACGGTCAACGGAAAAAGTGTCCAGAACAAACATAAGATTTCTTAATTGTTCATATGTATGAGGGTTACCATCCTTGTCGACTTTTACGCCAAGAAATATTCGAACATTTGCCTTTCCTGAAAATCCCTCAGCGTCTTCACCTCTAGTCTAAATATATGTTTCATACAATTAATAAACATAAGCAATTTATAAAAAAATACAAATTTTTCTTACAATTTCCAAATGATACTCAAATTCCATATGATTAACATGATCCTGGCAGACATACAATGGTCCAGGTATGTCTGTACGATTGAAATCCAGGCCTTTGGATAAATCATATCTTCTAGTCTCGAAAACTGTTACTAGTGAGTTTTCGGGCCAATCTTCTTGCAACATTTGGACTTTTATTGAATCCACTGTAATCCCGTTTAAAACTAGTGGCCATTCTCCATCACTTAAATTGTAAGGCTCTAGTAACGCTTGATGGGTAGTGAATAAATAATCAACATAAGCGTGATGCCTGTAAAACATTGTGTCTCGCATGGCCGTTGATGCTTCCCCCATGACTCCTGGGGGTAAATCTTTAGATTCGTCTGGGTCTTCGGCAAAACACTGAATATTGTGTCCACTGTTGTGAATACCATAGCCGTAATATAAATCGGGATTTATTGAGTCTACTGTAGCTTCTATCATTGAACCTAGGATATCGATTCCTTTAGAATCTCGCAAGTTTACTGGCATGTCAGGTGTATCTATCGGAACAGCTTCTCCTTTTTCTATAGCCCCAATAACATTTTGTATTTGTGCCCATCTATCTTCCAGTTTTATGACCATTGGAGTCCCAACGAGTTTACCGTTGCTTATATCTGAACTTGGGAGATCTGGTCCTCTAGGAGTCCAATTAATTGCACTGTTGGCTTCCGTCAAGTGGGAATTATAACCAAGCCAAATGGTAGATCCAGGGGCGCCATCCCACAGCTCTACTGGGTCCATTTCATTTGCTATCCTTTCTGTGTGAAACCTGGCGAGGACCGAATGATGAAAATAGTAGAAGAGTTCACCTTTTAAAAGATAAATAAAAATTTTAAAAATATTTTTGACAAAATTCTCTGGCAAACTTAAATTTGGCAAAATGGGTTTCGGCCAAAGGCCCTATCACCTTTTCTATCAATTGTTCCTTTCGGAGCATCAATTGGATTCACGATATGCCAAAACCAATGATGAGCATTGACCATCACGTCTTCCCTAAAGTACCAAAGAATATTCTCGTCTCCATTGTCTTCTCCAATTGTTCCATCTACGGTGGCGTGACAAGTATCTGGGTCTTCGTAATTATTGCGACCAGCTTCTACGTCTGCCTTCATTTGTGCAATTATCTCTCCCGGAATAAAATTGCCAGGTAGAACTTCCACAATTGAGGGAACACTTAATCCCATCCAGTCTGGTCTAGAAATTGATGCTGCAGTCACGGCATTTAACCAAGCAATAGGATTCACTTCCGGGAGATCTCTCAATTGAGCTGCTAGAGCTATTGCATCAATGGCTGTTGGTTGGGCTAAAATTAAATTTTTCATTGTGGACACAATATGCATGTTGGCTGGATGCATTCCAAAATAGAATCCAGATTTTGGTAACGTCTGTTTCCATTCTTGGAGTAAATCTGCGAAAGCTGCAAGGCTTTTTCCGCCCTCCGGATAAGGCTGACTTTCCTTCCAAATGAAAAGACTTCGAAATGCTGACCGTACTTCTGAAATGCTTGTAGAAGATATGCTGATTAGTGCTAGAAATTCTAGCAGAATAGTAAAATTAAATATTTGCATGACTAGCTATGTAGGATTCCTAATATCTGCAAGTTTAAGTAAGTGATCGTGTATTTAGAAGTGTAAAATGGGAAAGCGAACTTAATAAATTGTGAAAATAATAAAAGTAATTCACAATAGCACAATAGCATTTCTTGGAATGTTAGAAAGTTTATTAGACAATTGAAATGGTTGACCTATATCTTAAATATTAGGATATAATTTTTCCATTTTGAATTGAATTGTTAAAAAAATAAAAGGAAAAATTGTATGTAATACGAGGTCTCCAAATATTTTTTTCTAAATTCCATACATGATTTTTTGGATGCTTAATTAGAGATTTCTCAATAAACTTTAAAAATTTCAGGAATGCAGTAATGAATGCAGAAAGCTTAGTAAGGAAATTGCTTAGTAGCGAGTAGAGATACATTGTGCGAGGTGGGAAGTGATGGAGGAATCTCAACTAGATTTCAAAATTTTAGTTATATTTTAGTCCATGTAGCGTTCCTAAAAAGAATTAGCTTATTATTAGTTTGTACTTAAACTTAATTAAAGCATGTTGAAGTAATTAAAATAAGTGCAAATTAATACTTATGTTAAGAACTTTATAAATGCTCAAAGGACTGGATCAAACATAGGTAGCGCTGATGGCTCTATGTGTATTAATTCGTTGGATAATATTTAATAGTTGATGAAAATATTGCAGTTTGGGAAGGTCTTCCGGTTAAAAAAGTAAGTCTTAGGTACGTTAGCCTCGCAACTCTACTAGTGGGTAATATGAGTTGGAGACCAAAGCATGAAACTTTCCGTTCTCGCTTAAAAATTTAATTCAAGCTAAATTCTCCAGTAGAATCAATTATCTTTCATTTTGTAAACGCTCTACATACTTTTTGCTTGATATAGTAGCTAAATTGAAATTTTTTGTTCGAGTATATTTATTTACACAGTTCTATGAAATACTATATATTTCAACTTAAATTTTTGTTGAAAGCAGTAAATTCATCGCTTACATCAGTACATTCATTCAACTTTAAATTTTTAGTATACTAAAGTACAAAAAGTGGACTTTTTTTTGTACTTTAGTACTTTAGAGAGAAATTCCTAACAAAATATAATATCAAAGCTACTTATGGTTGGAATGCAAAAATGCTTCAATATTAAACTCATAAAGAGCCTGATCAACAAACACATTGCACCATTAATGTTCTTTTATTGCATGTAGATGAAATGCGTATGCATGTAAGGCTATACAGCTATGAAAAGCAATATATTCCAGCGTTATTCATTGAGCCTTCATGAATATTTCAAGATTAAAGGAGGTAATGAATAAAGCAAAGAAACCTGTCAAGTAATACTCGCCGTTATGCTCTTTGAACAAGTCAGTCGGATTCTGTCAGTCAGACGCTACGAAAGTCTTTGTATCATATTACAGCAATAAACAATAATTTTAGCGAAACTTTATACTCAGAGAGTGGGATAAACAAGCAGTTTTTTATCCACATTTTAGATTTGGAGATACAGTATTTGTTATAATCTTATCGTTTAAAGTACTGTGTATTGTTGATACGATAAAACCAGTTCTGAGAGTTGGTTCCGGTTAGTAAAAAGTGTAAGCATTACCAAAATCTTGATTGGATCCAGGCTGAGTTTACTCCCGTATTATATTGAATTATTTATTAAACTAAATATACTACGTGTTTCAATATTTTGACTGTCATGTTAATCGTATTAACTCATTAAATTTTATCAGTTTGTCGTAACAAGAATTCTTGCTGTTACGAATTGAATGTTTAGTGGCAATGTTCTTTGTCTGAGTGTATGTCCGCCATCTGTTTAAGAATCAGTAGTTCATTTTAGTTGAGTTTTATGTACGTAAATTGTGACTATGAGGCATGTGTATAGGAATGTAGTTAACTCCAAGGCATGGTAAATTACCATTTGTAATGCCACGTCAGCAATGAGCTGGAAGCTTCTAGTAGATTCTCATTTTTTCTACATGTAATTTGTGTATTTTAAGCCATAAAAGAGTGGCACAAATGGTAATGCCTTTTATATGGACACTGATACACCTGATAGTAAACCGAGATTTACGAAAATTTGGCTTTCAAATGTTACATGTCATATTAAGTAGATAAATTCATTATGATGTTATACGTAGAATAGTTTAAACTCATTTCGTGTACGTATACTAAATAATTAATCATTGGTGGATCCATTAGTCTGCGAATATCATTTCGTGCATTTGATAATTTGAATTATTAAAATTTGCTAATGGCTTTCATCATGTCTATATGATCAAGGTACTAGAAGTGAAAAACTACTTGCCTAATATAAAGTCTGGATATACTGCATCACGTTTCCCGGTTGTCTAAGTGGTCAATTAGGAGAATCTGTATCCTACTGGAATTCCTAAAATTAACTTTTTAATGGAGTAATAATATTCTCAGAGCTGCAGTTATGGGAACTATTCAAGAAAATGCTGAAACTGAATTAAAGGAAGAATTCATCTTGCTGATTGCATACTACATTATGGTGCTAGTTGCCATGCTTTGTACTATACTTTGTACCTGTCACAAGAAAAATAACGAATCGATATTTTGCTGCCAATCAAGCAAAAATGGATTTTTTGACACTGAGTTGGCCCAGGTAAGCAAATGTCATTCACAAAAGGATATTTTGATATATGCAGACAATTTTTTGCTGTATTTGTAAACCAACCCTTTTTGAAATTTTTTCCACATTGACTTGAACTGACTATTCTGAAGAGGAGAGAAAATGATTATCCAAAGTCAGTATTCAAGGTTTCCAAAGAGCATGGACAAAACAATGGCTTATAAACTGGCCCTAAAAGTAGCCATGCTAATTCTGCCCAACCAAACCGGAATGGGAGAGATGCATACAAGTCATGTGGAGGGACAAAATTGGCTGTAATTCGTGAAGCTTAACAGGTATGCGTATAGTTATGAATAAAATCATTTTTGTTTGATACATGAGCTTAAAAATGAATGTTTTATATTCGTCGTTTTGCTCAAGCACTTGATACATTTAATTTTCTAGTAGATTCTGTTTTTATTTATCCAGAAATAACTAGTCGAGTGTAAGCCCTTACAAAAAAGCTACTGAAGCTATTGTTCCCGCTTTGTCGATTTTTCGTCATCCCACCCTGATGTCCCGATTTTTCATCACCAAACCCCATCTGACCATTTTTCGTCACCCATACCCCCTGTGACGTTTTTTGTCACATAG
>JAQIXX010006131.1:0-12707 GCA_034700605.1 Willowsia nigromaculata
ACTAGGAACAACTTATGCAATCTGAAGCTCAGTATTCATAGCGATCTGGACTACTCCAGCAAGGCATCCAGCCATCCGGAGGCCAGCAACTCGGCCAATTTGGAGGAACCCAGGAACTCAGTTTTGGAACAGTCGAGTATGAAGTGTTCCAACAACCTGGATCTGACATGATCACAACCAAAATATGGATTCATTAGCGTTGGTCCCAATGAGAGAAGTTGTCTTCGCCAACGAGGAATGAAAGCAGGTCATAGCCGTCCTGGCTGGTCCTCCGGTCCTTCCGGAGTTAATTTCCAAGACCATAGATGGACCCCGATCCGTCGACGTATTGGAATATTGATAATTGTGGTCCTACTCGTTTTACTCTTCATTCGCTATTTGTAGATCGCTATTTTGTCAGGAATGTCAAGCAAAAAGGTACGGATAAGAAATTCACATACATTTTTTATTACCCCGACTGCGTGCAAAAAGTCAGTTAATATTAATTTGCCAAAATGTTTCATTGTACAATGATAATCTCAAATTATTCTCAAAACCAATAAAATTTGTGCCTGTGAATATTTGAGTTGCTTAAAATCAATTATTTCTTTGATAGATTCTTAATGCAAACTCTTTCCCTTATCTTATTGGTTGAAGCTTTGGGCTTGTCATAACTTGTTGAAGTTTCTCGGGTAACTTGAGTAGATAAGTGTAAAGTCATCTCGACACGAACGGTGATGGCGATGATTGCTACGAGTTAATTTCGTTTCTATGTTTTGGAGGAGTGAAGTAGTTTGTGTTTCTATTTATTGTACATTGATGTTGATTGGTGGTGATAAATAGCAGACAATAATAGCTTGAAATACTTTGTATCATATCTGAATACTAAGAAATCGAGAAAAGGCGATGCTGATGAGAGTACTGATGTCACTACTACAAAGGTAGGACCGTGAACGTATCTAGCTCCCTTAAGATATCCATACGCACCTACGCAAACTCAATTAAATGAATAGAAACTAAGGGAAAGGCATTTTCACAAACGAATGAATACACTTTTTCATACAAGCGTCCCTTGAGAATAAATGCTGACACGTTTTGTAAAAATAAACCACTTAAATATATAAATATATGAACAAAACTTACTCATTCCCTACATTTGTCTTATCAGAAAATGGATAACAAACTTAAAGAGAAATCTGTTTCATACCTAGTTTACTTAAGATTTCATGCTTAAAAGTTTAATTGAACTAATGAGTGAAAAATTATGTGAAAGAAATCATCAAAATATTTTCGGTACGTAATCCGACTATCACAATTCCATAAATCATGTATGCTACCATTCTGTCAATGTATTCAGAAATGATAAAATATGGCTTTGCTTTATAAGAAACCTAAACATTTCCATTTCTGTTATTGAGACTTTGAATGACTCACCTTTGCTAGAAATAAATATACCTTCTTCTCATCAGTGATGATGAGTCATCACATGTACAGAACAAATAAACGAGTGTTCATGCTATTCTGTTTTAGATATTCTGTCTTCTCTCGTTGCACATTATCATAGTCATTATTCATTTGACTGTCAAAGCAACAAGTAACACGTCGCTTCTTCTTGAGTTTTTATTTTATTTTTTTAGTGTTTTCATTGATAAAAAGAAATTTTATAAACGTTTGTCATATTTTAAAGAAATTTTGAATTCATTTGTTTGAAAAGGTTTTCAAAAGCTCTCATCTCGAAACTTAAGGTCATTATCTTTAAATATACCGCATTTTATTCAGTCGGAAAGCCTTAAATATTTCTATTACTTAGGGACATATTTAATTTCGTGATTAACACATATTTGAATGTTCAGATTTCAAAGAAAACTTAATGAGTATGAAAAGTGGGCACAAAAATGAATTTGTTTTTTTCAAAGACTTTATACAAAAGTACATTCCATTACATATGACAGCACTTCTTGTAGTCTCTTATCTTTCACTTAAGAAAAGTTAAGTAACAATTGTAAAAAATTATAATTTGTTGCTTGTTAACTGAATTGGATAGATAGGATTCTTAAAGGTAATTATAGTAATTATAAGAGAATATAGCTAATAAGTACTCAGTTTTTAACTGTAATTTTGACGAGAAAGCTCTACTGGAAACGTATTTCAAAAAAATATATAAAACTACTTAAGCTTTTAATGAAAGATCTGTCTCAAAAACATTTCAATGTAGCTAGTAGAATGAAAGAGAAAGATGGCTTTGAAAATTTCTAGTTTTAGGTATTCTTAAGTTTTTTTCCCAAGATTTCATAAATACTCCATGATATCTCACTTTTGTTGCAGTTGATATGCTTAAAAGTACTAGACAATAGGAAATATTTGAAGCAAAAATGCAACACCATACATAAATATGCTAAAACTAAAAAAGTCTAATGAGATTTAAGCTAGCAAAAGGTCATATTCAAAAGTAAGCATAGTGTATGCAGAAATTTGTGGCATCAGAATAAGGGGTTCTTAAATATTTGATTTTGGATATTTTTGTCCTGAAAATTAAGAATTATTTCTACTTCTAAGGAAAGAAAAGGATTTAAGCACATGCTCACTGGCGTTTCTAATCCTAGCCTAAAAATTTGCACTAATTTCCTTTTTATGATGGTACCTATGTACATACAAAAAAGAAAATCCCTCTATTTTTAATTTTTCATGTGAAGTATTTCGAATAAGTTAGTTAATGAAATGAACGGAAACGGGTAAAAGTAAACTGAATTATTGAAAAATTTAAAGAAATGCATTTCATACTTTTCCATAAGACATATGGAATCTTCCCATGTAAATTTGCGGAATACATATTAAATATTCATGATTATTACAAGCAAGAGGTCTTAGTGCTGCAAATTAAACAATTAAAAATTAAATACTCCCGACAACATTTTCCAAGACGGCAAGATTTCACTCCGACAGAAAACAAGGACTTATTGTGCTTTCTTAAATGTTATTTTCAATAAAATAAAAACTCATTGGTAGGCGGCGACAAGCATAAATTAATCTTTTAATCCAAGCATAGCCGTTTTAAAACAGTTTTAGTATCTGTATAAAATATAGAATGATTTATTACATCCTGAACGACAAGAAATTATAAATAATTGTGTGCGTTATTGATATATAGTCTTATATATGAACTAAAACCATAATTCGTTACCCTTGATGCACATATTACCAATATCCACTTCCACCACTTGTGCATTTCGAAAAATTAAGAAAATGTTTTAATAAAGACAGCATTGATGTTGATATCACTTTGGAAAATATAGGACTATGAACTTGTTCCTTCTTGTTTGCATACTGATTAGAGACATGTATACATACCCAGTACGCAGAATAGATTAGAAACTAAATTAACCATATAGATAATGCACTTTTATCGTTTACTGCAGAAATATACACGTATTACACAAACATACTGAAAAGAAAAATAATGTAAACAAACTCATTGTCTAAAAATACAAACAAAAGTAAGTGTACTAGAGAGGTGGAGAGAAAGAAAAGTGACAAAGAATTGCAAACTTGTCATTCAAGATTTTGTTCATTGCAAGCTCTAAAATAACACACTTGTTTAAAAACTTGCACATCAGTTGATATCATGAAAATTTTAACAATGACGTTGCTTGCACTCTCAAAAACATTAAAAGAAGAAAAAAAGCAGCGACACAAAATTATTAGTAAGGATAAACTGAAAAATCAAGGGGAAATTATGCAGCTACTTGAGCACGACCTGGGCTGGGTTGGTCTAGGAATTACACCCTGGAAGCTAGAGTTTGGATATTCTGCTATTATTGTTGTTGGGATAAGTCGATATTAAATTAAATTTTATGAAGATTTTTTATTTTCGATTTGCGAATAGTTTAATGAGTTTTCATCTTTCCCCATTTTTTTGGATTCAAGGCTAGCGAATGCCTAAATATTCGGTAACAAGGTCTTCATCTAATTTTAATTTGTTTCAAACTGACGCGGAAAATATTGATTCGGTGGTTAACGATGCATTGAATCGCACACGTGACAATGACTACTGTCAATTTAATCAATTACAATTTATTCAATTGCAGTTTTCAAAATTTTTGAAAACCGTGGATTTGGCAGTGGAACGTTTACATGCAGGACTTTGCTGTTGAGTGAAATATTCGATGTTAGATATTGACCTGCACATATTCCATTGCCAAATTCACAGTTTTCAAAAATTTTCTTTTCTGTTACATCTGTAAAGGATCAACGTACCAAATTTTAGCTCATTAGGTCGAAAACTACGGAAATTATTTGGTGCCCTCTGAAATTGCAATTTCAAACTTGCGCGCTCCACACCTCTCACATTTCATATTAAAAAAAACTCAAAACACATGCTACTACTTATTTTTTATGAAGAATCACCCTATGCTATTGTTTTTTGATTTTGTAACTTTCGTTAAGTCCTCAAGGTATGCCATAGAGCTACTGTATTGGTTTCAAAAGATAAATTCAGATGGATTTGCGATTTCGTGGAAACGTTTGTTGTTTCGCCAATTGAAAATAATTATACAGAAGGAAAGATGAAACTTGGAGTACTAGCAAGCACCACGGAGACAATAATTGTTCATGAAAGAATGTACAATGAATCATTCATTGGAAACCTCCAATTCCAACTCGAAGACCTACAGCTTGAAAGCCCATACTCTGCTGATACTGATGACAGTGATGACGACGAGAAAATTATATTTAGGAGGTAACAAGCTGGAGGTAAAGAAGTTTATTACTGTTGTACTTTCTCCATCTTCTAAAATTCCTAAATGACTGACGTATGCTTAAATATCTTGAGTTAAAATATATTGTAATGATTAAAAAGCTGTGCTCAAAAATCAATCCAAATAATTTTAAGTGAATTTAAGTTATTTGGCATGCCATTACACTTGATTGTATGAAATAAATAACACTCAATGTCACATCTTTTGCTCTCTTCTATAAGAGTAGTCGTGATCAAATTGTAAAAATAGAAATGCATATTTGTTGCTTCTTGATTGAATAAGATAAGTTTTACAATGCACTTAATAAATTATAGCTAAATATTATGAATTAAATATTCAATAATTTATTGCAGTTGCATACAAATAAAAACAAATGGTGCCAGAAATCCTGTCAGTAGACATAGTTTAGCTCAAATAGTTGAATAATTGTTTGTATTAAGAATTAAAAATGTCAGCTCAACCGTTCCTTTTCATCATGTTCTTTCATTTCCAAATTTTCTGCTAGGTCACTGCGAAACACATGGGTTTGTAGGTGCTAAGCTCCTCATTGAATAAAAATTTAGACTTATTAAGATATGTACTACAATTTGGTTTTCCTTTTACATTATTACTTTAAATAATTCACACAATTTCATTTTTATTTTTCATCCACGATTTTCCTTCAATGACATCATTCCATTTGCTGCCGGCTAGACTCCAAAGCGGTATCAAAAATTTTAGCGTTAGCTATCATTAAAAAATATTTACATGATTTTCACATTCCACTTCATACACCTTTGTCACCACGACTTTTCCATCAGATGGGTAAATGGTAAGTGGTCTGGTAATTACGGAAGGGTATGAAGGGTGTAAAAACAGACCAAACCTGCATTATATTAGTTTATGTTCGATTTTATTATAATCCAGGAAAAACACAAAAAAATATTCCTACCGTATAAGCAGCTTAGTTACAACGTTTAATCTCGAGCAATAATATTCATATAACAATTGATATATTGATATTTGGAATATGCACATATTTATCGTGTCAGTTAGTATTCGGATTCTTGTTTACCATGGAAGGTTATTGAATAAATAACTTCAATTATCACTGATATCCGCTTAAATGTAAACTACTGACTGCTTGTGAGTCAGCGTAACTTTCCATGCGCTTATTGTGTAATTCCATAATCCAGGTGGCTTAACTGAACCGATATTATCACATATGTAAATAAAATGATTCGCTGAAGAACAACAAGGAAAGACAAATAATTTTATATCTAACAATTTTTAAAACTATTTGAATGCGCACCTGCAATTTTAAGGAAATTTATTGTTTGCACAATCGTGCCTGTCGCTCCACAATTATCAGTTCCTTGTTAAGGCGTGCAAATAACTTTTATTCCGTATTTGCAAACAGAATTGGGAGCACACAAAATCAGACGAATTCTTTTTTTACACTAAAGTGATTTCAGACAATCCAAAAATACCACAACTGAAGTCGTTATTTTCCTCATTAAGGTTTATAAAGTTACATCCACTTATCTGTGCAACGGGTTTTCATCAAGTTATACATACTCAATTAATTTGCTCAGAGATTCACAGTTCCATTCTAAGCATAAAAAGAGAATCAACCACTTTCCCTAGTTTGTACTTCAGTGTTTTGGATGAACTTTTCAACATCATTTGAAAATGTCAAAGTCAAGGTAATTTTATTATTTTAATCTTAGCTGTACAAAATACTTATGATATTTGCATGTAAATCAATAGCAAAAGTAGCAGTGGGTCATCGTCGTCGAAGTCAAAAGGAGATGATTGGAAAGGAGATTTGTATTTTATTCCGAACGCCAAAACTCCAGACAAAGTGACGAAGGATAACCTCAGAACTTACTTTGAAAAATATAACGCCAATGAAGAGAAAATCGAGCTAGCATCTATTTACGTACGTAACTTGAATGGGTGGGTTCCAAAGTGGTGTGGATTATGGCATGAGTTTACCGTTGTGAAGTCAACAAATTGGTACTGGTCATTTGAAAAGTTTGCTGATGTCCTTCTCATTCAACGTGCGAAAGCGGAAAGAGATGTGAAGGAATATGAGCTGGGAGTGAAACGCAAAGGAAAAATAGAACCGGAAGGAAGACCAACTGTAAAGGGAAAGCCGGAACAAACAATACAAGATGTTATTAAATATATGGATGAAGGAAAATTTCTTGACCGGACCTACCACTTGACAAAAGATAATTGTCATCACTTTGCCTCTCTTGTTTATGAATTCCTTGGTGGACATACGGTAGAAGAATGGAAGAAAAAGAAAAAATGTAGGTTTTGGTAGCCTTTTCTATCTTATCAATGAGAAAAAATTGAGAAAATAAATTATCAAGTTGCAGTGATTATTTCGTGGTATACATTCAACAGTTTAAAAAACAAGATTTAGTATTGCAATAATTACAACTTTGTGCTATTTGAGTTCTAATAGATATATTAAGAACCTTTGAATGCTTTGATATTAGTACATATTTTCAATGAAATGTTGTTCTGTTTCATGTAATAAATTTGATGCAGTCCTAATAAAACAACCATCCATTACACTTATACCTCATTTTGCACAAAATATATTACTTCAATAAACATGATAATGATAACCTAGGTTAACTAGTTAGTAAATGTAAGACAAAAATTGCACTATTTTATTTTTTAATGTGGCCAATTAGATAATGTGGAAAATATTTTGAAGTCCATAGTGCTTAAAATGCCCTGCATGAAAAGAGTTTATCAACATTTTACAACCCAAATGCTCAATATTTTTCCAAAATTATTGGAAACTTTTAATTTTGTGAACGCTCGTTTTCAGCACGTATCTTTGATTGCAATGCATGACAATAAAAATACTCAATGACAAATATTAAGCAGAAAGCACAAAGGCATATGCCCCACAAGAAAAATACTTTCCCTATTCTATACACTGTCGTCTGTCCCCAACTGTCTTCGCCAACGAGGAATGAAAGCAGGTCATAGCCCATCATCAATCACCACTAGCCGTCCTAGCCAAGGTACGAACATGTAAATACATGTGACATGGAAATACATGGAAAAAATCATGTTTTTACATGATAATTTTCACTGGCAGTTTTTACATGTTAAAACTAAATTCATGTAAAAAACAGAAAAATAGCTCAAAATACTCTAATTTCATATTCTAAACACTTCTAAAGTGCTTAGAATAACGTAAATAATCTATATTAATAATTTGGAACTATTTCTGCAAGGTTTTTATGGTTTTTCCAAAATGTAAACAAAGCCATATGATTTCCAGGCTAATGTTAAAAAATAATTAAAACATATTTCCATTTTTACATGATTTTTTCCATATTTCCATGTAATAATGGAAAAATTATTTATTTCCATGTAAAAAGGGGTACCTTGGTCCTAGCTGGTTTTCTGATCCTTCCGGGCATGACCAAAGACGGTCCGTCATCCGTCGACGTATTCGAATGCTGATAGCTGTCGTCCTACTTTCTTTCCTCCTTATTTGCTATTTGTAAATCGCTATTTTGCCAGGGTTGTGAGGCAAGAAAAGTTTGGATAAGAAGTTAACAAATATTTTTATTATCCCGACTGCGTGGAAAAAGTCAAGTTATATTAATTTGCCAAAATATTTCATTGTACAAAGATAACCTCAAATTATTCTCAAAACAAATGAAATTTGTACCTGTGAATATTCGAGTTGCTTCAAATCATTTATTTATTTAGTAAAATTTGCTTCATTCAATCGCATTTCCTTATCGATTGAAGCGTCTGGGGTTTTCATAACTTGTTGAAAGTTCTGGGGTAAGTTGATTAGATAAGTGTAAAAGTCATCTCGACATGTATGGTGGTGGCGATGATTACTAACGAGTTAATTTCGTTTCCACATTTTGAGGGAGTGAAGTACTTTGCGTTTATTGCACATTGATGTTGATTGATAGTGATAAAAACAGATAATAGGTTATATTTATTTTCTATCATATTTGAATTCTAAGAAATTTAGAAAATGCGATGCTGATGAGAGTACTGAGATCACCACCAAAACGGCAGGACTTTGAACTCACTAAGGACATCCATACGCACTTGCGCAAACCCCTAAATGAATATAGACGAAAGGAAAGGCATTTTCACAAATGAATGAATACCGCATTTTATACAAGCGCCTTGAGAACATCTACTGTCAAACTTTGTAAGAATGGATTATTTATCTAAATAAACAAACACAAGTTGCTCACTCCGTACATTTTTCTTATCAGAAAATGGATAATAAACTTCAAGAGAAATATTTTGTTTTATACCTACTTTACTTAAGATTTTATGCTTAAAACGTTTAAATGAAGTAATGAATGAAAAATTATGTGAAAGAAGTCATCAAAATATTTTGAGTACGTAATCCGACCAACACAATTCCATAAATCATCCATACTACCATTCTGTCAATATATTCAGAAATGATAAAGTATGGGTTTGCTGCATATGAAACTTAAACATTTCTATTATTGAAACTTTGAATGACTCATCAGAGAAGCATTCCTTGGAAATACGTGAACCATCTTCTTTCACATGTTGAAAACAATGAAACGAATATTTATGCTTTACATCAGTAGGTCTACCAAAAGCTCATTACATGCATTAAAGGCTAACCATGTTACAAGTAAACATTTGTGACTTTAGACAATCTCCCTTTTTATTTTGAGGTATCATATACATGAAAATTGTGAATTCTTCAGGAAGAGAAAAATAGGCACATAGTCACTGCCTTTCCTAAACCTAAAATTATTTTTACTTATAGGTACTTACAGGCAAAGAAGAAAATCCCTTTAAAACGTTTTAACCACATGTTGTAAATTTTACAATACCTCTTCGTGTATACCTAGGTACACGATTGGGACGGAAAACTTGGAAAAAACTGAAAAATCAGGATTGGCTTAGTTTGAAAATACAGTCTGCCTGACTTGAACCCATTTTAATCAATACAAAATATAGTTGTAGCTATTCAAACAACAGAATATACTGCTCTATGAATATAGACCAATGTTAAGCTTTTCCTTGAATTTGTATTTATTGTATTTTTTTGGAAATTATCATTAAAGTGGTATCTGTCTTAAGGTATAGCTACCTTACATATCACAAAGCTTTCCAAGTACCATCTTAATAACAGTAATGCAAAAACTGATAAATTCCAATCTTTGAAATGGTATAAAACTTGGTATATTGTGTTAGATTTCATGAGTTTGGAAGTTGGGTTCATAGGAGTTTTAAATTCTTAAATATTGACTTTTAAGAAATTTTCCTTCTTTGTAAACCTGTGAAGTTTTCCTTCTGAAGCACAAACATGCCTACAAATCTGTGGATCATCCTGATTGTTTCAGCAGCACTGGCTGCTCAAATTCCACGGGTATGATACTGCTTCCTAAAATGTTGGAAAAATACATAATTCATCTAAATCGTTGATATTAAATTTGTGTATGCACAGCTGGTTAAAATAAATTGGCGATAAATATATTTTTGCATTGTTTTTGATTGTTAGATTAGTTGTCAACAATGTCCAGTAGGAGTTACTTGCGATGACACCAAGGATTGCAATACTAAGTGCCCAGATTGTCCAGAACCCCGAAGATGTTGCGTAACGGCTAATATCCAGGCCAGAGTTGATGTAACAGCCGGTACGTGTCAGTGTTGCTCAAGTGGTCAAAAATGTAAGGAAAGCACAGTTGCCCGAGCCACCCTTTCAAATTATTCATTACCCAAAGCAGTTTCTGGATTCAAATGCCAGTGAAGTGTTTCATTTTCATTCAAATTATTCGCGTTCAGTTGAGTTATATCATGTTCAGTTTACCGTATTTTATGGTCTTTATTTTTATTAAATTTTCTCTAATTAAATGGTAAATAAATGCATTTTTAAAGCAATTATATTTGTGGTCTCAAATTTTGGTTTTTACATTCAGTAATACTTCTATGATTTCAGTATCTATGCACAAAGGTGTCAGTTTGAATGTAATCCATAAAGTTGGTTTTAAAAGCTAACATATCTTTGTTGAAAATTTGTGTTGTTATTAGTTTCTTTTACTGGTTTTCAAAAAACTGATTTCTATATTTTTTCAATTTCCTCATTATTTCTTGATGAAAATTTGCGTAGCGTTAAATGTCATGTAAAGTATTTCAAATAAAGTGGTCAATAAGTGAACGGTAATGGGGAAAAAGTAAATTATTGGCGAATTAAAGATGCATTTCATAATTTTCCATAAGACTTCACTCGGACTGAAAACAAGAATTCTTTGCGCATTCTTAGATGTTAGTTCCAAATGATAATAGATTTGTATGTTATATATTCATTAAAATCATATTTCGTTAGTATGGATGTAAATATCACCGATACTTATCCACTTTCATCATTTGGATATTCCGAGAAGAAAATATAATGCTGAAGGGTGTCACGTCAGTTACGACAATATTGGACTTTCAACTTGTTCTTTTTTGTTTACAAGCTGATTAGAGTTATGTGTACCCAATACGCAGAATAGAATGGAAACTAAATTAACTGTATAGATAATGCATACCACTTTTCTTTTTTACTGCGGGAATAAGAACATTTCACACAAATGTATTGAGAAGATAAATAATGTAAACAAACTCACTGTCTAAAAATACAAACAAAAGTTGATCATTACTACATAGTTTTCTTTTAAGTCACAAATTGTATTATAGAATATAAGAGAAATCGTCCATAGATGCTTTGCTTTATATCTTATGCTCCCCACCAAGATAAATAATTTCATGATAAATGATGTAAAGTACACAATCCAAACATTTTCCATAGCTAATCTATACCTGCGAGTTCTAGGAAATAGTAATACTCTGTGTACTTGTGTTCTACCAATGCATTCATATTGGGATTCAATAATGCCATTATTGTTCATAAAACCTAAAACTTTCCATTATTGGAACTGTGAATGACTCACCATCAGACGAACATTTTCTAAAAATGCATAAAACTTGTCCTATCTGAGGAATGAAACGAGCATACACGATATTCTGTTTTTGGTTTGTTTTCTCAGGTTGCTTATTATTCTAGTTCAATATTCATTTGTCTGTCAAAGCAACAAGTAAACTCGTCGCTTCTAATTGAATTTTCATTTGAAAATTTAAGTTATATTATTTGAAAAGGTGTTTAAAAGGAGCTCTCGTCTCGAAACTTAAATTGACTATCTTTAAGTTTACCATACTTTATTCAGTGCAGTTTATTGATATTTCTATTATTCTTGGGATATATCAAATTCCAAAATGGCTACATGCACAATGGAACGAAAAAAATTTGCAGTTAGGACGTGCGAAAAAGAAAAGAAACAAGAAACCAGATATATACCGATGGAGAAAAAGGAAAGTGATGAAGGATTACGAACTTATCATTCATGGTTTCGTTCACTGGAAGCTCAAAAATTACAATCCTCTTTCAAAACTTCCACATAAGTTGATATCATAAAAATTTTAACACGGACTTTGCTCACACTTCCAAAAATATTAAAAGAAGCAAGAAAGCAGCAGCAGCAGAGAGTGGTCCAACAGACTGGTCTGTTGATAAGATAAAAAGCCAAGGTCAGACTGTGCAGCTAATTGAACATGACCTGGCCTGTGTTGGGCTAGGAATCACAAATCGAAAGCAAGAGTTTGGATATTCGGCTATTCTTGTTGTTGGGGTAAGTCGAAACTTTGAATTGATTGAAACTTTTTTAAAATCATTTATTGCAGATTTGCGAATAGCTTATTGAGTTTTCGGGTTTCCCCGTTTTTGGATTCAAGGCTGGTGAATGCCTAGATATTCAGTGGCAAGGTATTTATCAGATGCCAAGGATATAGAATAGTGTATAGGTTTGGTCCTCCGGCACATCTGATCATAGCAAAAGTGACGTAGCTTGCAGAGCTGCTTAACATGCGGAGAGATGCGAGAGCGGAGCTCGCTCGCTCAAGATT
>JAQIXX010006132.1:0-12707 GCA_034700605.1 Willowsia nigromaculata
ATGTCTCATGCTGAGCTGAAAAATCGAGGCGATGATGATGAACTGCTCTAGCGGACAACCTCTGCCGAACTCTGGTTACAACTATCTGTTGTATGTAAGCTTTCTCGTACAATGAACTCAATCCTGGGGAACTTCATTTTTCATCAAGATCATTTTGTGCTCCTCGCTCTCTACACACACTTTCATGAAAGCACTGTGGTTGTATAAAATCTAATAATACACGACGGGGCACGTACGCTCTCTCTACTCACAGCACTTAAAATTCCAAACAGCCTCTCACCAAGACTTTTAGAAGAATATCAAGATTGATATTCATTGTTACTCTTCTCTCTTTTGGGTTGCGCTTTTCTTCACTCCGTTCTACTTTGTATCATCTTATTGTAAGAAGAAAACCGAATAAAAAGATACTATAAATATCTTCTTCTTTAGCGGTTTTGTGTGAGCTTGTGAAACCCATAATCATCATTATGAATACGTCATCATTGTATCGTTGTGCGTGAAACGCACGTTCGGAGAAAAGGAGGACGAAATGAAAATGGAATCTATTCTTGGGCACAAGTTACGCATGATAATAAACTTTTGTGTTCTTACGATTTTCACTTTTGGGGAGCTCGTAAATTTTTAGGTTGTCATGTTATAACAAATGTGGATATATACAAAAAAATCTATGTAATGTAATTATTTATGTGGTAAAGTTAGCAACTAGTGGAATTGAAGGATTTGGTATATAATTTGTAGCAAATTTTTCAAAGGATGGCCAAATATCTGCTAAATAATAGGTTTTGCTTTCGAAACAACTGGTTTTATTGTAGAAATTGTAAATGTGGTCATGGTCACGAATACGGAAGGATGTTTTGGCCATTGCGTAACACAATCTAGATAACTGGTTAATCCCTTTGATTTTGGTTTTTCTGAGATTTGTCGATATTTAAGCTTTGTTGATTTTGGCTCCCATTTGTCTTTGTCCTGTTGTATCAATACTAGTTGGAGAAACAGTCCACATAACTCTGGGATTTTCCTTTAAGTTTGTAAAGATATAAAGAAAAAGTCGGATCGTTTAATCTTCCGGGTTGGTTGGGCACAGTGACCACAGGAAACTTTCGTAATCTTTTGTTGTATGTGGGCCAATTACACGGGACTCATGCTGCTAGAGTTTCGATTCTATTTGTATTCCTTTGTAATTCAGCAGCTATTTCTATTCAATCTGGTCTGTATCTATTACACATCTGACTTTACAAATCAGACGTGATGCGTGGTTCCATTATTTCAATTTGTAAGTTTTACGTTTTTTGTAAATTGACCTTTCCTTCAGACTTTGCTGATGCCATGAGTATCATCAACGGTGGTCAGCATTTTTGGAATCTTTAGGTTGCAAATTGATCCGATTGGAAAGTGCGATTCTACCTTTGGCTTTATAAAAAGGGTTAAAACCATATATTGATACCATATATTAGTATATCTGCTCATTCTACCCAATCTGCTGAATCGGAATGCATTTACGCAGTAACATCCGTACAGATTGGTAAAGCTTACCATGAGCTTAGGTACTACACAAACTGATGCTTTTAATTTCAATTTATTCAAGAAATCTATCGGATGAAGTACACAGAAAAGTCATCATTATGCTCACATATGTACTAAACAATTTATTTCTCTTAAACAAATGAAAAGTTTGTGACAAATTTTAGTATCGCAAAACACATTGATAAAATCTATGAACATGTCAAATAAAACAGCAGGATATAAACAAATTGCTTCAAATTCGCTGAAATTTGTAGTCTCATGATTTGCCAACCTCGTTTAGTTTTACACGTGCAATCAACCAGTCATGCTGTAAGTTCCACTGATGAAAATATTTTCTACAGTTTCCACGTTCCCCCAAAATTCTACACTTTTTCTTCATTGCTCCTCGCTTGTTTCGTGATGCAATTTCATTTTCCATGTGCGTGTTTTTCAAAACGACGGGAATAATGATGCACATACTCTACCTTGAACACTTTCCTAGAAAAAACTTAGCATTTTGTCTAGAGATACCTAAAATATCTCCCTGTTGTTCACCTTTTGCCATCCCGTATCGTTTCATTTTTTTAGGCCGACAGCCCTTCTTGGCATTGCATCACAATTGAGTTTCCTCACGTAAATAAACGTGAGGCCTTTTTTTACGCTTTCTGAGAACAAGTTGATGATTATATTACAACTATCATGTATCCTTTACCTGCTCACACAATGCTATGCATTGTTCTGCAACATAAATTTCTCTCCCTGGAGGATCCTCTCTTGCTGTTAAATTTTTTTTCTCATAATATGTGGAAACAGTTTTCAGCAAGAAGTCAGTTTGTCTGCGAAACGGAAAACGGTTTCCTCAACACTTAAGGTTCAAAGAGGAATTGACAGCGGGGAAACTGCAGAAGCGTTCGAGTTTCAAAGCAACCGGGAGTCATGCCCACGGGTAAAGTCATCATGAAACGAGAAAATGGCTGGATGTAAAGAGAAGAATGCTTGAGAAATAGGGAATACGCTAGACTGAGTATCTTGAAATATTGCAAAATGTTTCTTTATGTTTTATTACTACAGCTTTAAATTATTATAATTTAAAACTTTTTATTCAAATTTTCCGTAAATTTTTAATTATTTAGTTTCATATGCTGTGAAAAATCTGCTGGATGCTCGATTCTGTCTATTCACTAATTATTTTAAAGCTACATCACCGTTACATTTAAAACCATAAAATTTTGCCGATAAGAAAATATCGTCAAAAGATTTTTTAGATAGGTGACTTGTGAAACGAAAAAAAGATCGATAACAGTATATTAGATTTTTCACAAAACATTCAGCTTTTCTTTCCACACAAAAAGTGAAAGTTATGAAAAGCATTGTATCAGCTTTATTGTTTACTTTTCATCTTAAAGGTAGATTTCTATTCCAAGAAAATATCAAGATCTCTAGATATATTGAAGTGATAGTATATTTTGCAAGCAAAAAATAAAAGAAATGTTGGCAGTTTTTCTCAAAGCACTAGAGTGGTTATGTCAGTGGTTGTTGGAGCATTGCTTGTTTATGTCAAAACCCTAGAGATATTTTCAAAATTGACTTTATCAGTCGGCCTTACTGAAAAGATTGGTTTGTTTGGAGAAAGCTGGTATAATATATTTATAGGCTTTTCAAGCCGAATTTTCTCAGGAATTTGCACCCGAATTGACGAGTGTTCAGAATTCATACACTCTTCAGTTGATATTACTTCTGGTTTATTTTGCTGTAGGATGTACAAAAATTGAAACATTTTTTCTCCTAAAGATAATTTTCCAAATAAGTGGGTTGATGTATCATTGGTAATTAATGCGGCATGTACTCTGTCTCTTAGAAAATAAATTATGTCTGAGCAAAACGTGTGGGTTTTTTGTGTAGAATGGATGCGGTGAAAGTAGAGTAAAAGCCTGTCATGAAGATTTCATTACCTCAGGGAAATGTCGCTACCTTGCTGGACCAATGTTTTGAGTTGAGTGAGAACGGGATCGGGTCATTGAAAGTAGAGACGTGATCGACAAGCCCATTTGACTCCACTTTCCGCTCATCTGTGTTGAAAGGAAGACACGAGAAATAAAACGATGCTCACCTTTAAAAAGTAAAACAGACAAATGGAGGAAGTACTCTGGCAGGCGAACAGGAAATGAATTTTTTGATGATAATGGAGTGCTTCTAATTGTGCAAAATCAATTAAAAAGCTTTTATCAAAGTTTTGTTGCTATGCTATTCCCAGCATAGTGGGTATGAGATCAATATTTTAGGTTGGCTTTTGAAAAAATTATACGCACTCAAGGAAACAGAGTCAAGCCTTGTAGGTGGATTCAAAACTAAAAACTATTTGGTGAAAATATCTGAGTGAAAGTTATGGGGTCAATCAGTGGCTTGGTGTGTCGTTGTATTCACAAATCAGATCCATCAGCGCCAGGGTGAGATTTTCTTGTAAATATTTAATTATGATGTAAAAAGTGGGAGAGACTTCAAACGATCTAAACAGTATATTTTATGCAATGTAATTCTAAAAGGTTACCAAAACTAATAAATCAGTTACTACGACATGTACATCGACATTTCAAGCAATTTTGCAATGTTTGTGATTTTCAAGCAATTTAGTAGAAAGTAAATAGGATTGTCAATATCGTGCGGTTTTCCAAAGAATCTAGTAAAAGAGAAAGTGATACGCATGGCTATCTGAATAAATGACTTTTTGAATACTCTTAATGAATTTATTGTCTATACGTGATTCAATTATCTAACCCATTTAACGACTGGGTTCCAGTAATTGCAAAAAAAAAACCAGCCAGTCTTTAGATCTTTTTGACACAAATCTTTCTTGCTGTGTCCTCAATACGTAAAGCGAAATAATGAAGACATGATGAAATGCGTAAAGGCATGAGAAACGAAAAAATCAGAACTAAAACCCAGATCACAAAAAGTTCCATACGGTTTACTTAAATCCTACAAAAACATCTCATGGGGAAAATATAAAAAAAACAGATGAAACTCAGCAGGAAACGGTTTCAGAGACCACATACAGGTCCGCGAACGACAAGAGTTTCTACTTTCTAAATCTCCGGTAGCCAATATTTTCTAATATCACCGTCTACAAAAATAAATGTCATTTACCCTAAGAAATCGCCCTCGAGTTACACGAAATATTATTAGAATCTCAGCAGAACAGGAAGTTAGCTTAAACCTTAAATAAATAGTTATAAAATCAAGAAATTTGGGTCATATATACCCGCACATAGGTTTTTAAAACTGATACTAAGAAACACATAAACCTTAAAAATCAAGTGAAATATCATTTACCTTTGTATAAATGACAAAGGTAAATGACATTGTTACTACGCTAAGAAATTGTGTCAATCATAATTTGATGGTATTGTAGTCCACACTTGTCGCAAAATCTAACAGAAGTGACAACATCTGGAGAAAGTCGTTCACCCAAAAGTTTGTTTCAAAACGGCAAAATAAAACAATCGTGTGAAGTGCACAATACATGTATGCTCTCGGGTAGAATAATCATCTAGTAAAGAGAGCGTTGTCCTTTGGAAAGGTTTCAAAAGTCATAAAAAACTTATGTTGATGTAACATAAGCATAAACAGATAAAAATCTAACAAAAATAGCTGTTGACTGATATTGTCATGAAGTGGCGTTTTTGGCAGTAAAGCCATTCTGACCGTTTGAACCCAACGATGCAGTAAGCTTTCTTTCATAAGTTTTTGGCAGTTTGACAAAACATATGAAAGATACGGAAATAAAAACGATTCTAGAGACACTGAGGAATCTGTGTGAGGTCAATCTCACCAGCACACGGAATATTACCGCAGACCAGATGAGAATTTCATCAAAAGCAAAACCAAGACAACTAATGAGATTTTAACCATTGTTGCAAGAGAAAATAGGATGGTGGACGATAGAGGCTAGTAGAAAATTCCAGGAAGATCTCAGGATATAATATAAAACCGAGATATTTAATTACTGCTCATCCATCCACTTGTGTTCCCGTTTTCATGAAATTTGATCTTTCCAGGAAAACTGTTGACGTATGGATGGTACGTGCATCTTTTATGAGTTGCTTAACAAGAAAAAAAGGATTTATCCGAGATTTACGCAGGAATGGCAGAATTCTTGGGAAATAAAAACAAATGAGAATGCAAGCATGTTATAATACAAAACTTTTTCCAATGAAAATATTCCAATCAAATGCATTATTGAGATAATGATGGTATTTTTATTTTGGACTCACAGTTAAAGTGTAATTAGTAATTACTACCAAGCAAGTCATGGCAATCATATGAAAATTTCAATTACAAATGAAAAATGTTTTAACTTAATTAATCACAATGATGGCTTATGTAAGAGAGGTTTAAATTTAAAAGCATTTAGGGCGTTTAGGCTCATCATAAGTCTTGAATGTATTACCATTAGATGCCAGTACGAGGTAAAAGGAATTTTAAAGGTGGTTTATTTGGAATGAAGCTAGACTCGCTTCCCATTTGGTTTCACATTGGTGATAAAATAGAAGCATATTCCAAATACAAATAGTTGTATTTTGCGTTAAATATACGAGCTAAACACATAATTTAATACGGTCCTTTTTGTACGCATGTTATTTCAGTAATGTCTAGTTTTATAGTCACAAATATGATAATAAATAGCGTAAAGTGTATGTGTGCGTATTACGATAAAATCAACTTTCTCTGTAGAACAGGTCGATGTTTCGTCCGGTTTTGAATAAATGCAAGTTAGAGGAAGCTAGCTATTATTTCAGTCTAGTTACTTACATGACAATAATCTTCATGACGTGACCAGACTGCATGTAATCTAATCGTAAACAATAATCAATACGCATAATGGAAACATTGTATGGATGGAAATAACGCTTTCCATGAGATCGGTATGTCTGTGGAATAGACATTGAACATAAACGATTTAATCAGCAAAATGTTGGGTATACCCAACTACTTTACTACCTTCAATTATAGTTAAATTCGTAAAAAAAACTTTATATTAGTTTCCGTCTGCATTACGTTCACCAGCTATATCATTTTTAGTTTATTGGGTTCAGAAATGCGTAGTTATGATGCATCGCTTGAAAAAATTGTAATCACATATTACAAGACACTACAAAAAATTAATCAATAATTGAAGAACATTCCTCCCTACACGTTCTCTGCTCTGCATGACTTCTACTCTGTCATATTTTCAGGGAAAGCAAGGGCCATTTGGGCGAAGACGTACAATTACTCTAGAAAATGATGTGATCATAAGTTCACGTGATGGCATAAGCACTGCACGTGCAGAAGGAGGGGAAAGGGAGAAAATACAGATAATATGTGGAAAATGTATCATATGTCGATTCTCGTTTTCACCAATTCGTACCATACAAAAGCAATTTCCTCACTTTGAGAGGCTAACCATATTTAATATTGAAGCTTAGTATCTTTACAGGTTTCCACTTCTACATTCTATCACGAGTAGAATATCTTTCTCCTATACACTCGTTTGACTTTTTACATGAATGAGTCGGAATGGTCTAGAAAAGTACAGAATATTCAGACAGAAATTACATTGGTATTTTATTATGAAGAACTATTCGTATTTAAACATGGCGTTTACATGAGTCCTTCTATGTCTGAAACATTCGGCTAAGCATCTAGCAGTAAAGAAAATTTAAATTATTTCTTCTAAGTCAATGCTAGCACCCAAAAGTATAAAAACATATGGTGAACTCAAGTTTCCTCAAAAGTGCTTAATGAGAATATTCTGGATGTTTCAAATATAAAAGTTACAACTACGAAATAAGTCTGCGTTACGTGACCTTGCTCCTAGAAAGTATTTAAAAACTTACGATTAGCTTCTCTAAGATTCGTAACTACTTTCCTTTTGCTCAGGGAATATACTTTTACGAATTTGGTACCTAAAAAACGTTTTTATGTATTCTAGATTTTGGAAAGTTTGTCTTATGTCCTAAGAAGTAGTTTAGTCACAAATAAGTCTGTATTTGCTGAGAGCATGCACAAACTTTTGATGCAAGGCCTTCAGAAAAGAGTAAGCAAACTTTTAACAGCTTCCATAATACTCACAGAAAAGAAAAAAAGTGACGAATATGCACTGATTCTCAAAAGTTTAAAGGCATTTTTACTAAGGGCATTCAGAATGGCTTATAGCTTAAAGTTTCTGTGCTCTGTGGCTTGATTTCTCCCTTTGAATTATGTGCTTGAATGCTGGTGGTTGAATCTGAGTGTTTTTGTCTAAATATTGCACCTGGACATAGAAAATATATACGAAGACACCGATATCAAAACCCACAACAAGCGTCATCTTTAAAAAATCTTGCTTTGTAAATGTCAACGACCTAAAAGTAAATGCTACAATGTCTGGTTACTTTATTGCAGTTGTATACTTTTGTTTACATCATGTTAACTTTAAAGCAACTTCAGCTTCTCATGTAAACTGTTAAATATTACAATAGTAAGATGTAAAATTGTGCATGGAAATCATCCAACACTATATTCTAACATGTAACAATTTTGGAGAAAGTTTTTGTCTCAATTCTGGATATACAATATAACCAGATGCGGCACTAAACATGACTTCAACCAAAATATGCGAAAGTGGCGAGCACTTTTTTGGAGTGAAAAATCAATATTTTGTCGATACACAGTTCCTTGCTGCATTACCATTATAATTTCTTAGCTGATTCGAAAAATAGATACGAATCCTTCTGTTCCCCATTTCAGACTATTTGCAGCTTTCACTTTCTATTGTTCTTTCCAAATGACGTCTACGATTCCATTGTTATCTTTAATGATACGGGAAGGGTGTTATGAAGTAAATTAGTGTAGAAAACCTTATTTAATTTAAATTATTCGCCGAGCCTAAATGTGAAGGTAGAGCTTTAAAAATGATGAAATGAGTTTTAATTCCTTTCCATTGATTACAAATGCATTATGAAAACCATTTTATATTTATACTGTTTTTTTTTTAAATACAAAATGACCAAATGCCGCGAGAATTATGTGTATCCTATCAGTTGACATTTTATTGTCGCTCATTTTTGTTCTTAGTTTTAGTCTTTTATTTAAACAAAAAATCAGTCTTCATTATTATCACAACATTATTATGATAAATCCATAATGCTTTAATTTTCAAATTACTCATTTCGATAGGGTTGGACTAGTAGTTTGAACTGTTGACAACACCTAATATTTCGAATTAAACACACAGAACAAAGCTTTCATGATAGATCAATTATGACAGTCAAATTATAGGCTTGTTTTGATGGTTGGTGAAATTTAATAAACTAATAAGTTCAAACTGGCACTTGCAATCGTTATGAGCTTTTGTTGCATAAATTTAATATCCGCCAGATCCATGTGGAATAAATTAATCCTACGCTTTACTCACCTGGATTTTTGAACTCCCCAAAGACAGTATTCGTTTTTAATATATAAAAAATTTGATTGTATATTCACAGGTATAAAATACTTATAACGTAATCTAGCCATAATTCAATTTCAATGTTCTCAGAATAGCCCACTCACTAATGAAGTATTCAGATTACAAGAGCTTTGTTATTTCATACAATTTCAAAGGTATATTAGCAAACATACGGTTCAAAAAAGTAGTAGAACGTTATGACATACGAGCGGTTTGCTGGTAAAATATTTACTTTTTATGCAATATATTTATCGGGAGTTATATAACATATCAGTAAACAATGGACTCTTCAAATTAATTGATAATATCATGGAACCGAGGTGAGAGAAACATTATTATTATTCACCCTCGTCATTCCAACATTATGACACGCACATATATAGTGATTACATAAAGGTATATCAAAAGCAGCGTGGGCAGTGGCGTTTTATGAGTTGGCTTTGAAATAGATTCGAATCATTAGGCAATATTCAGCTTAAAATATAAGTTGATAGGTTTGACCTTTTTCCTACGCCAAACCACGAGAGACTTATTAATTTGCTGGTGTATTCAAGCAGATATAGTCAACAGCCGCGCCAGGTTTTTGCACTACTCGTCTCAATACCATGTACTAATTTTTTCGTCAAATGCATGGCATCTACGTTTAATATTTTTGTTTTAAACCAATCTGAAATCTTAGAAACTTTTAATATATAGTTCAAGCTCAAAGAGACTGCAAATTTGATACCTGCATCTCATATTTACGGGATACTCTAAAGACTTCAGAAAATAAGTTTTCAGCAATCAATAAGCATGCTTTTCAGTAGGTTTCATTGCAAGCAGGTTACCTTATACAAGCGGCAAATTTTACTATTCTCGTTACCCATTGTACATTTTATAAGAATAGTCCATGAAACTAAAACAATAAAAGAATAACGGCAAGCCCAAAGGAATTCTCTCAGCGACAGCGAACCGGTCACTGCATTCGAAGAGCAAAAGAGAAAGATCACCAGAGTTCTCTGGACATAAGCGTGGAATCCATGTCGTTCCGAGACCACTGCCACTTTCAGCACCATGACTTCCCATCGTGATTTGTATCCTCGGTTCTAAATCCAGATTGCAATGCTGATTTGAATGAACCACTTTCCCTTTCAACTCTTTCTACCCAGCTTTCTCCACTATTCTAACCGCTATTATTACAGGATCAGCTACTGCTTTTATAGGATACCAGCATTGCATCGATTTTAAACAAAACCTTTTTTGCAGGGATTGCACAAAAAGTGTATACCGAACGATTTTCATTATTTTTGAACATGGATTACAGTTACGGTGAATACTCAGAGGCCAGTGGTTTTGCTAGTCTAGTCAAATGCGGGTTTTGGAAAGTTCATGAAATGACTGAAAAGGTCCTTGACCCATCTGCTATCTTTATCCAATTGAGTGCTAGTGTAAAGCTTTACAAAAAGCAGCAAATCACATAGCATTTGACCACAAAACACACAAAACAGGAATATATGCAGTCATCACATAAAACACAACTATGGTTCATGCGATTGCATAAAACTTCCGTGAAACGAGCTAGAGTATGAGTTCTATAAATCCTAAAATTTCATATGTGGCTTGGGGATAATTTGCGTTTTCTCTTTTTAGAAAGGTATACTAATTCGCAAGCGTGCGTGAAAACAGTGACCAGAACAAAAACCTTTAGGCAAAATTGTAGTTTTTAGATGCCCCTTATTTTTATTGCAAAAACCTACATATTACAGATACCCTACAAACAAGAACGTGTAATTATATTAAAGATATGTAATGCAAGTAAGCAATTTCCATAAATATTTGGCTAACTGATAGGCATATACTCAATATTAATTTATATGAAATCGCAATTGCAACATGTATATTTTGAATCTATGGTATGGTATGGAGAGCTTTACTTACGCAAATATTCATTAAAGTAGAAGAGGATGCATGCGTAAAATTAAAAATATTTTAAAAAGTTCTAAAAACATTACAAAAAATATCTAATAAGGTTGAAGTTAATTGAGTAATTCCTTAACTAAGAATACTGCTATGGACTTTGTGTCTAAAAACATGATTTTAATAATGTAAAGATAATACTCAAACATATTTCCTGTTTCAAACATTATATTTAGTTTATCACGGATCTCCGGATTTTGTAACAAAAAAGTTAATATGTTCCGAATTGTGAAATAGGTTGGGATAGTCAAGCTATCAAATGAACTAAAAAATCAGTCAACAAAAATTAATTCTTTCAATATATTATTTTGAGTTTACAATTAGGTTGCGTTTATTTCTTTGTTGCTTTATATCCGTCAAATCCAATCTAAATTACTGTAAATATGGTACACACAGTGCTATATATATTTTCGAAGCCGGCCCTTTTAGCGGAGACATTTTCAGCGGCTGGTGCATTTTCAGCGGATGACATTTTTAGCGGATGAAACTTTCAGCGGGTGTTTTTTCAGCGGATGACATTTTCGGCGAATCACACTTTCTGCTCAAAATATTTTACCACACGAAACTTTCTGTGCATGGTAATTAAGGGAATACTGTACTCATAAAAAAATATTTACCCAGCGTTTCCAAATCCATTCAACCCGCAATGTTGAATAGTTGATAAATGCTAAATGACAAATTCATTTTTAAACCTTTCTTCTCTTAGCCTGACTTTTTTATTTCGTAGAGTTTTCAAAAATTCTAATATATAGCATTTGTCAACAATTCAACATTGCGTGTTGAATGGATTTAGATATGTTGGGTACATATTTTGTTCATGAGTATAGTATTCCCTTAATAGTTAGTTTTGGGGTAGGTTGGGGGTTTTTGCCACACGAAACTTTCTGCGCATGGCATTTAAGCGTTTGGTATAAGGGGCCAGAAAATAGAGAAAATCTATGGTCATGTAATCACCACAATAATGCATTTTTGATAGGTATGTTTCTCACACTGATGATTTTTGCGCACTATTTTCTACTGTCATAAATTGGTGCAAAAATACGATTCTTTCCAAATATAATCCGAAATATTATAGAGAAAAGCTAATTGATTAAAATGATACAACACAACTTACATACTTCTAGAGTCAGCCGTTTGCCTAATAACTCGCTCCAAGAACGACCAAAATAATATTTAATTCATGACTTTTTTATTTGAAAAGAGTTATAAGCCAAAATACAGACTCTATAACTATAAATGT
This sequence comes from Willowsia nigromaculata, assembly GCA_034700605.1. Taxonomy (NCBI): domain Eukaryota; kingdom Metazoa; phylum Arthropoda; class Collembola; order Entomobryomorpha; family Entomobryidae; genus Willowsia; species Willowsia nigromaculata. The sequence goes on from JAQIXX010006132.1 coordinate 12,168, forward strand.
GATATAATTTCTATCATTGAACGTTTCTTTATATATTTTCGGATTTTATTTTGGAAGAATCGGACTTAATCCTAACTTTTTACTCATGTTATAAAATGAACCTTGTGAAAAAATATGATGCTGAATACGAATGCCATAGATCCAGCCTACCCCAAAAACTAACTATTAAGGGAGTACTATACTCATGAAAAAATATGTACCCAACGTATCTAAGTCCATTCAACATGCAATGTTGAATTGTTGACAAATGCTATACATTCGAATTTTTGAAAAATCTACGTAATAAAAAACTCAGGCTAAGAGTAGATTAAATTAAACTTGTCATTTAGCATTTATCAATTATTCAACATTGCGGGTTGAATGGATTTGGAAACGTTGGGTAAATATTTTGTTCATGAGTATAGTATTCCCTTAATTACCATGCGCAGAAAGTTTCGTGTGGCAAAATGTTTTGAGCAGAAAGTGTGATTCGCCGAAAATGTCATCCGCTGAAAAAACACCCGCTGAAAGTGCCATCCGCTAAAAATGTCATCCGCTGAA
>JAQIXX010006133.1:0-12707 GCA_034700605.1 Willowsia nigromaculata
GGAGGGAAGGCGGAGCAAAGAAACTCCACATATGTGGGAATACCGTTAGCTCTGATATAGTGTTCAAGAATGTGCCAATGATTTATTCTGAAAGGAAGCCTTCACATTGCTTCACGTTACTCTCTGCATGCTGCTTTTATGAAAGCAAGCAGACCGGAAGACCCAAACATTTGTCTAGATAAATGTTTAGAGACAATTAAATAGAGAGATGAAAGCAGGCAAAGAGCAACAGTTATGATATTTATATTCTGCTATTTAATATGACGTTGATTTATCAGTATTGATGATTTTTTTATTCTCTTTCTTGTGGATGATGATGATATGTATTTAGAAAGTATACTAGCTTAACGTTTTGCCGATATTCCTTCTTTGTCTCTAATAATTCTGATGTTTTATTCGTGGAATATTTTCATCATTTGAGAACAATCTAAAGTTGCCACTGTTTATAAGTGTAATTCTTGTACAAAATGCAGAGCTACTTTGTACTACTACTCATATTTGTAAGCAGCAAGGTATGTATGTGCTTGTGGCACGTTCATTCTTATGATTATAGCTGCAGCAACTATACAGCAGCCTTGGCATTGTCGGGTTTTCAGTTACTTTACTTCAGTAGCGGGAGGGTTAGTTATTTAGATTGGGTTTGATGGATGGAGTAAACTCTAGTTGTGGTCAACACCTACGTCAGAGTAAATTGAGTAATTAAATATAATGCTAATGTTATGTCTTGTGATATCGTTATTTTTTATCCATGTTTGTTTTAATAACGCGCTTCCAAATAGTTAACAGAAATACTTAAAAGCATACATACACCCAACTGTTGCGTCGTCTGTATGTGATGTATACTAACGTTTAATGGCATTCGTATTTTTGATCTCGCCCACTGAAGAGTATAGCATGCAGTGACAAGATTGGATTTAGTTTGACACTACTACTACCACTGTGTCGTAAGTTAAGCTGAGCGTATCCACTCGCTTCTTACTGTTTTATTATTGAACAGGGATGACCCATAATGTTTATGATATGTTTTCTGCTGAAATGCGCTTATATAATGTATCCCTCTCCTGTATGTTCAGGTCAATGCTGAGAGAATCCAAAATCATGCTGACGTTTTTCGTATCTTTTTAATAGTTCTGGAATATTCTTTAGAAAAAGCAAGTAAACGATGAGACATTGTTTTGTACCATAATTCGGAGCTCCTTAAAAAAGCAGCATCTTCCAAATCCTGGTTTAACTCTGCCAACTCCATTTGCTTTACGTTCTGATTTGTTGCACTTTCTTGAGAGTACTCTGCGTTCAGTCGTAAAAATGCGGATCTTCGTTCATGATTGTGCTCTTGTTCCTAGTGAATTTTTTCGGTTACGTTCTTATCTTGTTCTCTTGTTTTTCTTTATAAAATGAAATTTTACGGTGACACGTGTGTGATATTTGTAACGCACGAATTATTATCACCATGCAAAGAAACACATGAGAATTACTTTAATTTACATATAATTCATTCTCTCATCTAATTTATTGCAATTAGGATTACTTGAGGAGAAATGTTTCATGCAATGCAGTTGTAAAATAGATGGACATAGGTCAAAAGATGTTGATCATTTTGTGTTAAAAAATGTTTTTTAAACTTTGTCTTGATTGGTGCTTCTGGTTCGTTGAAGAGAAGTAAATAAATAGATTTACTTATTTGTATTGTAAAAAACCTCATAACGTTATTTTAGATATATGCTATTTTCAATGTCTTTACCATTGAATTCTACACAGGAATCTTGGAAAAAGGCACATAAAATTTTTATAAAATTAAATCGTACCAATATAAAGGTTCATTCTTAAACTAATGTATTGTTGTTTCATGTATGTCAAAACAAGCTACACTAAAATTAAGTACCAAGTGGATGTACTATGGGTAGAGTTGACAAATCTAGAATCACTTCCCGAGAATTAATGCACACGTAAATTATCAATTAAAAAGAATGATTTGCGATCTAAGATTCTCGTGATATTCTGGATAAAAAGTTCTAAAATGGGCAGGGCAACTCTGCTCAAAGATTTCACATGTTTTGACAATAATTGCCAATGTAGCTGAATACTGGATTCAATTTATCAGGGTACTGCTTAAACACGACTTGATGCTTCGAATAGTACAATCTATAGTTGTCACTGTTATTGAATGCATTCGAATACGCATGGTCATTATTACAGTGTAACAGAACTGACCTTTTGTTTGTGTTGTAAATATAATTGTTCCTTCATTTGTCAGGTGTGCCACATAGCCACTTACGTATACAGAATATTTCTTTGTATGTTGTTCTATCTCATAAAAGGCTAACATAACGTTCTACCTTTGGGGTAAAGTTGGAATTGAAGTAACCACTTATGCGCTGGTAGTCGTTAGTTTTGGTAGTTACATAACACAATGTGTTAAAGGGCCTTTTTCTCTGTGTTTCTGGCATCCGTTCTCGGTCTTATACTGAACAGAGAATTATGAATAATTGCTTAATCTATTTGCACGTGTTTCTTTGATTAAAGGCGATTGCATTGATTTTACAGATTTATCACCTCAGTTACGGGATGCATCTCAGCTAAAATAAAAAATCTTTCAAAGAGGCATCCGTTATGATACACACAAGGCAATACACGCATTCACTAATGCAGCCCCATCCGGATACGATCAGATTATGAACAACGTAGTCCCTTTGCTTTGTTTCAACAAGTTGGTGAACAAAGACTTTTGGGGTGTACTGAGAAAGAGCGGCAAGCAACTTTTGTGGCTGAAGAAGCACATCATCTGGAAAACATGAGTCTGTGCATTGATATCTGGGGAAGGTAGATGAATGAATTAGTGTTAACCAAAAAATTTAAGTTGTCGAGAAATCATTGTTTAATTACCAGAGTTAACAATATCGTTGCGAAATGGTTTGTGCATACTCTTTCCATTCACTTGATCCTTTACCTGGTTAATTTAATGGCCCTGTCATTGGTTAGTTTTGTAATGGTTATGGTGGAACATGGAATTTTTAAATTAATGATATCCGGCATTTGCAAAGTATAGCTGTCTCTGATTGATAGATAATTGTTGGAGTTTGTAAACCATATATTCAAATATTCTTGTTTTCCGGTATTCTTTGGAGGAATTGAGAGACCCCTGCCTGCTGGACGACGGAATGCTAAGGGATATTTATAAAGGGTTGTGTGAAGGTATGGAATAATATTTGTTTCAATAGTTTAAGTATCTATCGTGTGCAACGACTACGAGCAAAGATGATACTATTGGCACAAAATAATATGAATTACAGATGCAAGTTAGTGGTTTTGCATTTTTGTGAATTAATTCATGAACAAAATAGATAACTGATTGCTTGTGTGTTTACTTATGAATAGTAACGGGAAGGAGTTACGTATACCTGCTCGGGAAAAGTGCAGGCTTTTGTCGACTCCTGTCACAAAGCAGTTGGATCAGTACAACAATCAAAGTGAGTGGACGAAATCGATTAATAATGCATTGTCATTTCATTCCATGAGCTAACGGATCAACTGCAAACACAATGTCACTGTCATTGCCTCTCCGGGGAAGGTTTTTAACTGGAATACTGCTACATGGGAAGACGACATGTAAATAACAATTTAAAAGTCAATAAACCAAATCAGTGTGAAGGAAAAGTTGAAGCAAGTATAAAGACTGAAAATAATTCTATTTGGAAGCGTAATTATGATTAGTGTGCATTGTTTTTGTTTTTCATCTCGGGTTCCTACTGACAAGGTGTGACGTGAAGGTGACCTTAACTTAGTGCAACTGGTTCTTGCAGTACAATTCTTATGTGAAATAAGTACTCTGATGACCCTGAAGACATGTCACGTTGGTGCAAGATTGCCTGTTCGAATATCAGAAATCGAAGGACGGACATTACAAGATAACCAACAGTTGTGTGCATTGAAGCGTGTTGTAGGTTCCCGCATCTCGAAAAATATTTAATATTATATAAACTTATTTTATAACCAAATATATTTCAATAAAAGAGTTGTTTCTTTCTGTTTTGAAAAATTATAGGGCTCTGGAGAAGACTGATGTATTCAAATTTTATGGAACTATTCTGACCATCAATGCCGGTTACATGACACTTTCTGGAGCCTGTATACCATTTAATAGTTGTAAGAAAATCATCAGTTATTTGTACATGTAAATTTAATGGTTGTTGTATATAACAGTAATGCAGCATTTAAAAAGCTAGTCAAAAGCTTATCATTAAATGTTAGAAGCACACTTGTGAGCCAATGTCGACTAAGACTAACATCTAATCGAAACGCAATTTAGTTGTAAGTGATCTCGCGTAAACGTGTCAGAATTAATTCCGACAATCATTAATTGGTTTCACTTAGAACTTTACAATTTCATTACCGAAAAACTGAACTTGGATGTTATGCCATTGTTTCGCATTTTATCATCGTGAAAATTTGCAATAATTATTAACTAAGTTGTACTACGCAGTCGTGAAATATGGCGTGTACTATAGTGCTGCGCAAAAATTTATGAAATATTCCCTTGTGTGATGAACTGAAAGTCAAAAATATGCATAATTGTTTACCCGAAAATTAATGCACAGGTACACGCAACATTAAAAAGCATGATTTTGCAGGCTGCGGTTATGGTAAGATTCTAGATGAAAACTGCTGCATATTACTGCATGCTACTTTATATTAATTCTTTGTTATCTTGATATTCTGTAAAAGGTTTTCGGGTGACATTAGAATTTAAAAAACTACTGCGTGAAACAGCAAAATGTAAGAATATTTGTCTGAAACTACATCTTGTTGAAATCCATTTTAACCTGCGTTAGCGTTTACATGCTGAACAGAGGATTAAAAATAATTGCAAAATGTATTTGTCACCTTGTGGTGACTTAGGCACAAATCTTCTACTGTGTTTAAAAGCAATAGGTTTGCAAGAGGAAACTATAAGTGATATCATTGAGCTCTGGTTACATTGGATAGATAGGTATTGTATAAGTTCATGCATCCGACAATGGTTTTAAGATAGACTGTATTATTGATAACGGGAAGAGAGGGAATTTTCTCTAATGGGCTTTTGCAGTGATCGAGAAGATTTTGTAAAGTTTAAATATTTGAACCAGATACAAGCTGGTATTAGGTACTACAAAAGATAGGAGTATTGTTATGTTACTTTTATATATCCATCAATTTCAACATTATCTCTCAAACAGCAATTATTCAAATTTCACTTGACAAGTTCAAACTTTAACGGGATGCTGGGTTATCAAAAGGGTCAAAGATGTTTCCGTCCGTTCTGTTACAATTTGTTTATGTTGCCTCAAATTCGATTTGTTTGTTGTGATACAGGATACAGACCAAAAGGTATGAAGTGTTAACTTTCAAATCAGTCAGTGACGATACTAAAATTATTTGCGATTTCTCATCCCACCATTTGAAAATATTGCCTTGGGACATCCTTTGTCAGGAATACTTAATGTCTGATTGCTTTGACTTTTGTTCTCTTTTTATGTAGGACCGTACGAACATGAAGGCTTGTGTTTTACTCTGGGAATTTTGAAACCTTATGAAACGGTTTAAGGTATGCAGTATTTTTTGTCGTTGTAATTAAAGTAACTACTGTGTAACGATATCATGGGTTTTAAATCTTCAAAATTTTCTTCTTCAGAATCGTCAAAAAATGAGTCGAGAATTGTGAATCCCATGGAAAAAGGGGTAGAGAAACAGTGGACGCATTGTTGGATTACACGCTTTAAACAATTAGGAGGCAGCAATCAGTTCGTATGAGCAAATTGATAATGAAGAATTTGGCGCTGTACAACGCAAAACTGAGCAGTAAGTGCATGCTTAAATCTGTATTAATTACGGCAGTACGAGCACATGATACGGTATATATATGTTGAATTGGTATGTATTTTAATTTTTAAGGCATTTTCACTCCTTCTCGTCAACCGTTCTATTACAAACCTTCCATCATTGCCCGTGTATCTTTTACGGATGCAGTAACCGTAATAGTCAACTTTGATCTGCGCAACTGCACCAAAGCTATTGAAACAGACAATATGTTCGGTTCGTATGCAGCACACTAGTTAGCTTAATGTGCTTAAGTCAAATCGGATGTGAGTTACTTTAAAAAATCCGACAATATTTTTTACATAGGAATGGCAAAGCGTGGCCCTACATCCAGCGCTTATGACGACAATATACTGTGAGGAATTCATGCAACAAAATACACTTGGATGAATGCAACAATTCGATAAATAAGTGAGTAGATTCTTTGCAGTATTTATTTCTGAAGCGTGTCTTCCAAACGATTTATTGGTTCATAGAAACTGCGGCATCCCCCGGATTGATAGGATAGGATTATGAAATTGGCAGAAAATAATTTAAATTCTGGATGCATTCGCAAATTCGTAATCGTAAGTTACTCCAAAGGAAATCCAAAAATTATAATAACGTTTTAGTACGCTTGTGAATTAAATTATGAATTTGCTAGATAACTGATTGTCTGTTTGCTTATAAATAGTGAGGAGGATTTACGCTAGGAATCAGAGGTGCACTGGTGAATAACATCCAACTGCATCTCCAGAAGTCGCTCGGGGAAAGTGTAGGCATATACATAGGGTTATGGTTCCTATGAAAGGGGCTTTTGTCGATTCCAGGAAGATAGGTCTACAATAATTTAGCAGTCTAAACCATATTGGTATGTAAGTCCATCGGCGATTCCAAAATACAAGAGGCAATGTCTCACCTGCGGATAAAAAGTGGTACGTAGCTGTATAAATAATTTAGTACACATCCCTTTAAACGCGTAATTATGACGTGTGTGATTGTGAAATGTGGTTTATACAGGACGTGAAGGATTGTTGAAGTTCTGTGCGCAACATGATCTAACTTTATCACATTTGGTTGGACTAAATGCGGACACCGGAAGTCTCTGAACACATTTGGAACACTCTTACTGCAATTTGTCGGAAGCCCTTTGAAGCTTAATTTGTCCGGGATGGTTATTGGGGTACAATCCGTAGGTAAGCCAAGTATTCTGATGACGTCGGTAATAATGACCTCAATGATGGTAATGGCTAGTAGTAATTTTTAATTAAATATAATTTGATTCAATGAGATATTTCTTTCGTCTTTGCAGATTTCATAAGCCAAGGATAAGGTTAACTTGGTCCAGTTGTGTGTGACGTGACTGGAAAACTTGAAACCAGCAGGAATCTAAATACGTGGCTCTTTTGCACTCAAAAATTAAGTTAAAAGCGTTTGCTATAAATTCTTTACTATTCATACGTTAAATGTATTTTCGATATATGAGCGTAATTTATGTGAATTATTTATATGGCGGTCGTAGTTAACAGCAGAAGTAAATAAATATACTTAGTTATTAATATTGCCACAAATCGTTTATGGAATTGAACAAGACTTTACAAGCGTTTCTTTAACATTCTATAAGTAACACACGTATTTTTTTTACTTTTTGGATTAAAATTTGCAATTATTGTAAAACAAACAAAACTGTGAGCTTCAAAGTAGAACCAAGTATTACGTTAAATCATTATTTTTTAAGCATACAGTAAAACATAAGGCTAAAACGAGAACTTAAATAGTTAAATCTTTAAGAATTTATATCTACGAGGTAGTTTCACTTGTAGAATGTACCAAATATTTGCTCCGATGTAACCTTATGTAGAACTTTGGAATGACAAATGAAATGTAATAAATTGTGTTTGACTTTTCTTTTAGATTGTTATTTCTTCTAGTTTGAAAAGCATAGACATTGAGAAGGATTTTAGAACATTTTAGTAGGTACGCAGAGTAATATTGGTATTTATCCATCCTTTGTCTACTATTTCCGGTGAATATACTTCATGTTGGGTTTTTTCAGAAAGAAGTTTTCAAGATGAAAAGCTCTGACTGCATTACGATGATGCGTTCATAGTTGTCTCCATGACGGCATGCTCTCCGACACAAGCAGTGTATGTTGATGTGCAGACTAATAATATGAATGCGTAAGGGAAAAAATTGTGTTTGATATTTTGTCGGATAGCAAAAAGATGATGTTCTACTATGTAACGGTATTCAATGCACCCTACAAAGAAGCTCTCTGGCATTCACAGATACACACATACAATTAAGCTGACACAAGGTTCTACTTTTTGGGGTAACGTCGGAACTGAAAAAATGGATTTGGGGTGTTTCTGCTCATCAGCAAATTTATGGGATATTCCTCTGAAACTAAACCGGAAGTGTGTTTTTCTAAGTGCATTGTTTGCATTTTTCTGTTTTTATTGAATTATGAAATGCCATGTATTTGTTTAAATACTCTTCATTATGTATTTTGCCATTTCGTATAGTCACAACATTGATTTCTCATATTCAGTACAATATTATAAGCTATCATTAACCAGCTGATAATGGTTGATAATGGGAAAGTATAAAATTCACTCCTTTCTTAAATGTATGCCACCGAATTCATCAAATTTTATTTATTTTTAATAACAGCTACTCATCTTGTAAATAAGATGGAAGCTGATGTTACACAGAAAAGAATAGAGGATAATAGGAGGAAATTGAATCAATAGTCAATACAATGAACGAGAGTAGGTTAATAGGTTCCATTGTGTGGAATAGAGTCATCACGGCATTGTTTGTTCATTCTGCATCAAAATTCATAAAGCAACTGAAAGAGTTTATTGTCAACGTAGGCTATTCATGTAACGGTTAAGGTGGTCGTATTTCACTGTAGTTGTAAATGAATGCGCGTTATAAATATTAAAGTCCAAACAATAGTCCTGTCACTGCAATGTTAACAGAGTAATCATTACGTAATCGAATAATTACTCTCATTACTTCATTCTTCCTTTAGCCTTATTTGCTGAACAATGAATGATGGTGGAGCTCCATATTTTGACCAAAGCAGTGCTTCGGTGATATGATATGCCGCCTGGTTTGTAATAGTAATTCATCCAATATTGCAATACCTTTTTACTTTTGTGTTTGTTTGGTAATTAAGCATACACACAAGACATGGATCATGAATAGATATGAGCTGATTTCGTTCTAAATGCTGAATATCATATGCATTTAAAGAAGGGACGACCTTCTCTGATCCGATATGCTGACTGCAAGTTTCATAAATAAAAAGCAAAAACTTGAACATTTATTAAGAAACCTAATCGTCAATAATGTATAGACTTCATAAAAAATACCAGATAAAGTGACGAATCATTCTTTTAAATTTAAATTCTCAGCATAATATTTAATTAAAGATGGGTTGTGTACAGACATACGCGTCACGTATTTTCTGAAGATGCATTATTCGCGTTGCTTGCCATTACCAACTTAAATTTATGAGTATATCCACGTGCATACTTAAGCAAATTTTTTCATCGACCTTCAAATAATATTCGCTGATACGTTAAACAACCTACTGGAAAATGGGCTGGATATAAAATATGCTTGTAGCATCTTATACTTAGGAATCAGTAAATGTAGGTATGCATGAATAAATATAACAAAACAAGTATGAATAAGATAGAATGTGGTAGTCACGGAAGATACATATTGTGGCTGTCACGCAAACATCATTTGTGGCCGTCACGGGACATGAATACAAACCATGATCCTCCGCCTCCACACATAAGCAAACATAAACACAACAAAGACTTATAGCTCTTCTGCTTGATCTTTGTTGGATGTGAAAGCAACGGTGTGAAGAAAACGTGTGAAGGCAGATTCTTCATTAGTTGCTTTCGTTTGGTCTTTGTTGCATATTACGGGAACGTTGTGCTGATGGCTGTGATTATTTCATTGATGACGGTATTTTTCACTCATTTACTGATGTGAGGAAAATACAGATGTATCAACATCGCCACCTACACTTTACCTTTGCATTTATATAAAGATAATAATTGCTGAACAGTGAATGATGGTGGAGTTCTATATTTTAACCAATCAAGTGCTTTGGGGGATATGATTGGCCGTCTGGTCTGTAAAAGTAATCAAGTCCAATAGTTCATGGAGCAAAATTTGATCCGTGTAGCTTTTGTAAATCATGATTAGATATGAGCTGATTTCGTTGTAATTGCTGAATATTATAAAGTTACAATGACTAATACAGTGAAAGGAGAGACGACAAAATGAGAAACAGTCTCTTGACTCCATCCATGATGTTCAGATTATCAAATAATTTGCTTCAGTAATTTTGTGGCACAAAAACATGAACTGGGGTTTGCCATATTATTTACGTACTTTTCTACTACTACGGCTACTCATAAACATTTATTTTAAAGCTGTTGATTTCAATTAACTTATCGCATTGCTTTTTAGGCTACCCTTCACTTACCATCTTACGAAATACATCAGAAAAAGGAGATATGAACTCGCTTCATATGGAATTACAAGGAAATTCGTGTTCAAAATTCTCACGCCACTCTGGTATTGCGTAATTTTATGCATGAGCTGTGTCCCTAAAACATGCACTAACAAACCAGACATCCCAGGTAATCAATGTGTCCAGAATTGCTCAGCGTCTTATACCTTTTCTTCTGATTACACAACATTCAACAATTTTATATACCAACTCGACTTCAAGACTAAAATTTTAGTAGTGTGTACAAAAACTTCCCTTTTTCCAAGTGATGACGATCTAGTTATTGTTCATGGAATTAATTGCTCAGCACACCAAAGAAATGTCATAGAAAAATGTTACATATAATAAGCACCGTTCTTGCGTCCACTATCCTATCAAGGAATGACTTCCTTTTAGCCATTAAAATATTGAAATCGACTCATCACTATTAACGATTTCATTCGTGTTTCCATTTATCATCATTGCCTACATTGGATTGCATCTAATAGTGAAGCTGTCTGCCAAACGAAATATCCACAGTAGCCCTTGTATCTTTTTTCGTGAATGTGCACAATGCATGCAGAAAGTCCTGCATTCTAAAACTACCTATGTTGGGGATAATGGACATAATAGGAGTAGGTGTATACTTGAAATAGACATCATTTTAAAAACCTTTATCGTTTATCATAATTACATTTGAAAATGTTAGTGAAACCTATTTAAAAACGGAGTTAGAAATTAGAAACATGCATACTCAATAGTGACCCACTATTTGTGGGTACTGCAATGAGTTTTGGTATTATGTAGGAATGTAGTTATGGATAAGATAGAATGTGGTAGTCACTTAAGATGCATATTGTGGCTGTCACGCAAACAATATTTGTGGCCGTCATGGGACAAAAATACAAACCATAAAGTGTTTGGTGATCAGTTTCCATAAACATAAACACAACCAACACATAGCTCTTCTGCTTGATCTTTGTTGGATGTGAAAGCAACGGTGTGAAGAGGACGAGTGCAGGCAGATTCTTCGTTTGTTGCTTTCGTCTGGTCTTTGTTGCATATTAAGGGAACGTTGTGCTGATGGCTGTGATTGTGAGGAAACTACAGATGTATCAACATCCCCACCTACACTTTACCTTTGCATTTATGAAAAGTTAATAATTGCTGAACAATAAATGATAGTGGAGTCTTTAATCCTAGTAGCTTTTGTAAATCATGATTAGATATTAGTTGATTTCATTGTAATAAAAATATTATGTAAACTCTTCATACAATTTAACAGTGAAAGTGTTATAGGAAAACAAATATAAGTATAGCTGTTGATATACACCGCGGTTGTCAAAATTCAATCATACATTCATATATTGTTTTCTTTCTTGTCAGACATTCACTTAAGCCGACAAATCTACCCCCAAGAAGACATATCGGGCATTTCCTCAATAATACTACTCTAAGGAACGTTCATTCTCAATAAAAACATGATATGATTTGTCGCTATGAAAAATCTTTCAAAACCTATTCCAGCTCTGGCTCTAGTAATATTCCAGCTACGGCTACTTATAAACATGATTTTTAAAAGCTGTTGAAAGCACTTTATCACATGTTCCGCCCACGGTTTTTATTAAATTATTGCATTGCATTTAAGGCTACCCATTCCTAACCATCCTACTTAATGGATAAAAAAGAGAGATGTGCTCGCTTCAAAACTGGTTGGAGTCTACACAAATGGTTATTAAATTACAAGTAAATTTGTGTACAATATACCAACACCATTCTGGTATTAGGTTATTAATTTTTCATCTGAATTTGTTAGAATAAAGTTAAGCCAAATTGATTGGACAAGTTTGACATATCTGCTTCCGATCAATATCACAACATCTGAAAGAGAAGCTGACTACCAAAAGGAAATAACCACAGTAACCCTTGTATCGTTTTTCGCAGATGTGCAGAAATCACAAACTACCTTCTTTGGGGTATGGACATAATAGTAGATGGCGTAAAATGTGTGGCTTGTCATTTTGTCACCATCATCGTCATTCTGATTGTGTCTCAGCCCCCGTTTGTCTGAACTTAGACAAAGTCTAAGCTCACTATTGTTTTCTCAAAAGATTAAAATATACAAACGAAAGTTTTGGATTAAAAATTTAAGTCCAAATGCATTTTTTGTAGACCCAATAATGCCCATCCACCGACAACTCAAAGGGTATTCCACGAAGTTGAGAATTATTTTTACAAAATATGCATTATTACATTATGTGCAGTAACTAATATTGCTGTGGCATCCTTATCATGAATATTAGTTTCATAAATTTTTCGCCTTGAAATATGGACACAAGCTAAGATCGCTTAT
>JAQIXX010006134.1:0-12705 GCA_034700605.1 Willowsia nigromaculata
ATCTGACTTCCATGACATCCTGATGCCACTGGCACAATTGCTTGGTAGCTGGAATAGCAGCATAAATCCAGTGCTTTACGCGTTTCTTAACAGCAAGTTTCGGGAGATGTTTAAGTCGCTGTTGCCAAAGTGGGTCCCGTTCATTCACCGGACACAAGACACAATTGTGAGAAACAGTGTGTTTAGAGCTACCATAACAAATTGTGCTTTCACCGTTGGCTCTACCGGAACTGCGTCTCATGTTGCTCCAGTGTCAACAAGAAGTACCTTAAGAAAAAGCAGGAATTCTGCTAGTAGTGGCGAATCTGTTCATTGCAAAAATGTCCAAGATCATGACATTTTGATTATGAACAGATTTCACGGAGGTGCAAAGAAATGTACAACCATAGCTTTATGTGAAGTGTTTACTGATACTGAATGTATGAAGCTTGCTGGACAGAGGAAGAATTTTACTGTTGTAAAAAATACTGCTGTTACTGATTTGTAAATCAACAAGCAACACACTAGTATGTGTGCTTTTTAAAAATCAATTTTGCACATTTTAGAAAAATGATTTATATGTACTTAATGATGGAAATAAATATATCGGACTCGCAGTCCGTTATAAAGCGTATATCAACTGTCTTTAATGCAACCTTATTTTGACTCTTTGCATGGGTATTTATTTGGTTGGATTTAAACCATTTACTATCCGCTTAAGTTAATACTGCAACTGGTATATTCTGCAAATTTTATTGTCAAATCGTAGCTTACGCTCATAAAAAAACATTTTCTGGCCACTTGTAACAAACATATGTGCATGCGTTTAAAAGCTATCACAAACCTGCGGAGTCTTGTTACATGCACTAGTTTTAATATGGGTCGGCATTGCCGACTCGGCAAATACTTTGGATATAATGTAGCTTGCTTATTGTTTACTGGAAAATTTTCATCGCATAAAAACATTAACAGGACTTTATTATGATGGTCTCCATAATGTAAAATTTCCTGCCAGATGCCAAATAGAACTCATTATATTTAAATAAGACTACTGAGCATACTACATGGAAACATTCTTAATTGGTGATAAATCGTCTCCATTAAAAGGAATCGTAAAAATATTTTGGTAAGGTGAAATTGGATAATAAATAAGCTCGAGAAAAATTCGAGATTCGTTTTCCTCGAATGGGAAGATGAGTTTTTGTTGTGCTCTGTACATTGTTGATATTGTGCAAGTAGTTTATACGGAAGCAGTTATGATGTTTATAAACACTTAACATAAATGACATAAGCATAAGCTTTTTGTTTACGATGAATTCCGTTTTCGGGGAATCTGGTCGAGAATTCATTGCGATTTGCAGTTCTCAATACTTGAGATGTCTACATAAGTACACACTTTGAATATATGAAACTACGCACTAGTGTTTTTGCATATCATAAAAGGCCTTTACGTACCTGACGAGAATACCAGACTCGACAATATGTGAATTGCGAAACAAAGGAACTCTGAAAACAACCTATTTATAGTTTTTATTTATCTTTTTTAAAGTAAGCAATAGATCTCTTCACCTCAAATGCGCAGTATGCTCTAACCCAGTCCAATGCTAACCCTTACGCAATGTTCACATGAATTACAGAATCTGAAGTAAACTAAAAAGAGTTGGATGGCATAGCTTGTGAAAGTTTGGTTGCTATTTTGAATCCTTTCCTCATCTTTTGTTTACAAATCCTACGTCAAGATGCAAAAATACTACTTTCATATCAATTCAGCTTGCAGGGAAGATCAACTTTGATAAGGGCAGCACATATGAAAAAATCTACACAGCATTTGTCGTTTTACGTTTTCCCAAATCTTTCATGATTTACGATTATGCTCAATACTTTTAAAACAACCATTAGAGTAGTGAACATCTGTTAGTAATGAAACTTCATCGTTTCAAAAACCCTTTAGCATATGGTAATATTGTCAATCTTGCGTTTCGGTGGCAGATACCAAGTACATCAGTTCCTGTAAAACTTTCCCCAGGCTTTCGGGAAATTTGTTTTTTCATACATCTATATACTGCAGCATGCTTATCCAGCTAATAATCGCTGATGTTGTCATGTTGACTTCTAATAATGGACAGTTTTCAAATCCTGGGATTAACATTTTCTCTTAAAAATTTTAGTCATTTAATGCATGTTATACTGCACAATCGTAGTTGATGAAAAATCAAGAACATAAAATTAGAAATGTAAGTGGTTTCGTCGAAAATGTTTTAAGAACACGTGGGTTTGCAAATGCTTACATATGAAGTAGTTTGAAAGCATTCGTGTGTATGTACTTTTAATGGAAACACTTCAAAGTCAGAGTCGAGATGAGCTAGACTGGTGCTTATGTAAACAGGTAAAGCTTGCATAACTTGTTTTTGAGTTATATTTTCACTTGTACATAATGAAAACATACTAGAAAAAGCTCATCCCAGCACCAATATAATGCTGGAACAAGGTCTCTTCTGTTTAGGCCACAAAATGTAATACGTACTAATATTTTACATGAAATCAAGAAATTCGATATGTCATACGTCATTTATGATTTTGAAGGCTTGTTTACGTTGTTGTTACAATTCAAAACATTATAACATAAATTGTACCGTCTCATGGGACTTTTCAAGTGCTCGTGCTCGTATGATAGTAACAATGTTTTGAAAGAATAACAAATCCATCACATGATATCATGTTATGACCACTGGGTTTAATTTAGAAGGTTTTACTTAAGTTTGGAAAATATTTCAGGCAGGCCTGTAGCTGTCAAAATTGTTAGGAAATATGTCCCTTTGTGACTCTTCAGACTATGATAATAAATTAACAAACATCGTTATTCAGTTATGTAATATATTATTACATATATGTGTACAAAAGCCAACAGGTAGATTAAACACGATAGCACATTAAAATATATCGTAACAAAATGGTCAGAAACCTAAGTTGTGTCAAAATGTTATAATCCGACACCAGTTTTTACATTTAGTACAGTACATTTATTCAAATATATATATAAACATGTGAGTAATGAGAGTATACTAACTCATATATTAAACTCACAAGTTTTAAAGTGAACTAGTACTTTTTATACTACTATCCTATCATACTTCGTAGAATATCTTTAATTCGACTAAATGTATAAACTAATTTTCTATTGTGCAATAGAAAATTGTATTTTATGTTTTAAAGGTTGATCACATCAGAATAAGTGACTTTTTAGTAATGAATTAGATTCAAATCGGCCAATGTATTGACCCCGACTATATTCATTTTATATAAACTGTATTTGTTTCTTTGACTAAGTAATAGATATGAAAAATGTTACTTCCATATATTTAAAAATAACCAGAGAAAAATCTCCATAAAACTCGGTTACCATAATAATATAGGGAAAATATGGATATGAATTTCATGCATTAAAGCCCCCCATGGTCTCTCTGGTTTGGTCGATGACCTCTTGTCGTAATACATCGAGATAGTGGCACGTGAACAAACAAAAGGATAGAAATTGTACACACAATAATGAATTTATTGATGTGAAACTTATGAATGATGTTCATACTATCTCTACTTGACAATGTGTCATATTATCTGAATTCATGAAGCTCTCTGTTTCGAAAGGGCAGGTCCAGTCTGGCATTCTATCTTTGTGATTCTAAAATGTGTAAAGCTGGTTAAATATAATACATGAGTGCTGACAACCAATCAAGCAGATGAAGTTTCCTTCAATGCGAATGGATTTGATCTTCACACTGCCTTCAAAGTGGTAAAATGTGAATAGAACGATTACAATGTTTTAATGTATCTGGTTGAAAAGCTGACTTTTTACTTTATGAACATTTTGACTTTGTAATTTTATAGCATGTATTTATCATCAGTATGTATTGTCACAAATCTTAATTGTCTGAAAGGAAAACTCTCCGTCTCGAAAGCAAACAGAGTTCATTGAGCTGAGAGTCTCTTGTAATTCCCATGGAATTCCAGAAACTATAACAAAGCATTGAATGGAATTTCCTCCGGATAGATTGAGAGCTAACAATAAGAAAGTAAACGAATACTACGAAAACGTATCTTATTTAAGCTTGTCGTCTATTTTATATTTCTATGCATTGCAAAAGTAATTTGTACAATAAACTACACGGGTTGAATCTTTCATTCCATGATGTATACCTATCTTCAAAACTCTTGGTAACACGAAACAAAATGTTCTTAGCACACATCACGTGTCAACATGTCCCCATCAAAATAAGGGATGGCTAATGAAAACTCTTAGAATGACATTGATATGTAGACTAGCCATTATCTTTGATTATCCCGAGTATTGATTGAATCTACTGTCAATCTATTTATAGTGCGTCACTGCAGCGAAATTTGTTTTACATTTTAATAGTAAAATATACTTATTTGTGAAATTCGTTAGGTTTTATTTTTAATGAATTAGAGAAAACATTTAGCGCATATTGCGAAGGAAAACATAATTCTTCTTGGCCAATCATTTGATTTGTAAAAATTAAAGTTAGAGTCATGCATAATACAAAAGACGTCAAAAATATATTGTACGCAAGTCAAGGTTAATGCACATCATCACCACGGCTTCTAGAATTAAAGCAGTTCACGTGCATTCCCAATCCAATCTCAATGGTGGTAGTATTATTATAAGCGAAAATATAAAAATTGTCCACATGTATGAAAATAAACTGCCAAAAAGCACGTCCTTCAGTTTCACAGACACCACACTTTACAAAATGTGGATGGATTCGGATTCATTATCAGCGTCAAGTAAACACTTTATATTTTGCTGGCATGCTTTTTCCAGGAAAAAGACTCGTTTACTTGACAATAAGAAAAAGGCTTTACTTAGCAATAGTAGCATTGAAATCATTTAACAAATAAAGTTCAAACTAAAAGCGGGGTAGAATTGTAAACAAATACCAACTACATAGTGAATAATCGCTACCGGCGATTTCCGGGCAGCGGTTTTCCTGGCATGGTACATTTTCCGGGCAGGCGTTTTGCGCCCAGCCATTTACCGGGCAGACTAATTTCCGTGCAGTACTGTTTTGCCCGCATAACTGCATATTATGAATATTACACTTAAAATTAGCAATCATTAACACAGTTTTTGAGCGTTAATATGAACGTTCAAACATGCTTGTTGTCTTGTATATTATTGTTTTATTTATCGCGAAAAAATCGCCAAGGTGGGCTTTTTGTTCACTATGGAAATCGCATGTTAATTCCCATTTCAAACATTCAGACCATTGGATTACGAAATTTCTTAGTTTTATAATTTTGAATGTACTTAAGGCCCGGTGCAAAAGCAATCATACATTTGCCATGGAGCATTCCCAAGTTAGCGTATTATTTAAACAAAGTAAGAAATCATTCCGCGACGAACACGGCGTGAGATTCCCTCGTCTTTTCTTAGCCTCTAGCATTTAGGATTGGGATTGGTAATTCGGAGTGCAAACAATTTTACACCATTGCATTGAAAGGTATACACTAAAAGATTTGAGTATGGTTGTGGTTGTTTCATCCTCATGGATGAACAGACTCACGTACTGAGTGATTTCAATAAGTGGTGTTCATAAAACAATAATATACAACACAACAAGCATGTTTGCACGTTTATATTAACGCTCAAAAACTGTGTTAATGATTCCTAATTTTAAGTGTAATATTCATAATATGCAATTATGTGGGCTAAACAGTACTGCTCGGAAATTGGTCTACCCGGAAAGCGGTCTGCCCGGAAAATGGCTGCGCGCAAAACACCTGCCCGGAAAATTGTCTGCCCGGAAAGCGCCTAGACCCGTGAATAACACCAAATGCTCAATTCAGATATGCAATGGCATGAATAATATAAGAGCGTTTTACCAGACGTTATAAATGTTTCCTATTTGCCTGTCAATTTTCCAATACAAATTGTAAGCTACATACAAATGAATAAGTGGAAATACTCAAACAAGCAAATCAAATTTCCTTTTCTCTACAAGTAGACTTGATCTTTCCACCGCCTACACTGTAGAATATATGAATCTCCTAAATTTGATTTTCTTGTAGTATATTCTTGCCAGGCATTTGGATCAAATGTCACACATGTTGTAGACTTGCTACACGTAAAACATCCTGTATTATTTCTGACGGAGCCAATGCAACGTCTCGTATTGTTGATGAGAATTGCTGGATTTCAGGATATTGTAGACTCTATAAACTCATTGTATCTGAATTCTGTGAATCAAATGTCTGCACTGACGAGGTAAATCTCAATTGTCTGAAAGCACTTCCCGGAGAACAAGCGGAGTGTATTTAGCTAACAATCTTTCATTAATTTCTGGGAAGTTTCATCAGTAAAGAAATTTGATAAAACACTTAATGGAATAGTCTCATAGGGGAATCTAAAGGAAGGACAACAAAAAATATCAATGTTTCTCTAAGCTACGCTTGTGTTTATATTGTCTACTATGCTTCTTTAAAGACATGATGTATTTTGTTACACACGTGCTGAAGATTTGGTCCTCTGTTTTATAATCAAAGTACTAGGTTACAAAAAATCAAGACAAGAAAGATTTTTAACAATCGTGTAACATGAAAGCATCACTACAATCAAAATGAGTCAAGGCTAATTGAACAGTAACTGAACAGACTTATATAAGCATGTCAACTGAGGACATTTCCTCAGTTTGGTTGGCTTTTCTGCTAGCCATAAATATTTTACTACAGTACTCTTGTATGTGCAGTTAAACAGCTAAATGTTTCTATTTAAACAGCGGAAATGATTTGGTGAAATTATTTTGAAGGCAACTTATTCCTTAATTTCTCTTTGATTCAAAAAAATTGTTCAGATTTCTTCTCGCATACGTTAAAATTTATGTGCACATAATAATTTGAGCTCTACAATTCCTGAAAACAACATTTTGACTGCTTTTGATTAGCAATATTTGAAATTATGAATGTGATATTCGGCGACCCGATTTCGGTTCCGTTGGTAATGGCAACTGTGATTATGAAGGGCATTTAAAACCTATGGTGATTCCAGCTGAGATGCAAAAGCAACAAATTTGATCTGTTTTGCATATTCTTATTATATTTTATCAAATGATTTTACATGTGAATAAGGTTAATCTATTGTCAGCCAAGCCAGCAAGTCATCGCAAATTACAGTTGAAATAACCATCACAAATGGAAAATAATTGGGTAGAATTGTGATAGCATTATATTTAAAGTACGCACGATGAGCAACTGGGATCTGACTAAGCATGTTAGCTAATAAACGTCTAGAAAGTCTGATATGATGAGACGGTGACTGCCAATCTTAGGAAGGCTGAGAACGTGGATTCCGCTGACATTTTCTAATAATATTTACACCCATATTTTAAAATATTATGGCAACGTTAAAGTTCACGAATGCAATGATATGTTGTTATATATTAAAGGAAATTAAAAATTACTGAAATTACTATTTAAATTCGGAATGCAACCGTTTGCTTACTTTTATCGTTTATAATTTTTGTAGTGCTACTTATTGATTCCAAAATAGTAAGTTTTATGTATATCATAAGATGAAATGCAAAAATATGTAGCTTTCTTTTCAATGAATAAAAATGTAACGTGCATTTTACATATTGCGCAGTGCCAATACCGGACAGCAACCCTAACAATTTTTAATGCGAAGTTACATAAAGGGGTCAAAGGTCACGGGGTCAAATCTCGAGAACCGCTTGACCGATTTAAACCAAATTTGGTATGGAGGTTCCTTAGGTCAAGGGAAAGACCCATATTGATTTTGAGATCGGTAGGTCAAAGGGGTCAAAGGTCACGGAGTCAAACGTCAGGAGTGGTTACTATTTTCACCGCTTTTGTCGAATTTCGTCACTGGACCTCCTCTCGTCAGAGTTCGTCATTTAAATGTACCGATTCATCTACGTTTTTCCCTCGTGGTTTAACACGATTTATTTTTTAGATAACTGTCATGACTAGCGGGTAGATTGAACCATATTAAATAAAACACTTAAGTTTTGAGTAATCTATCAATGCTTGTGAAACCATCTCATATTAAAACGAAATCGAAATCCATCTCAAGATTTTGAAAATTCATTTGTGTATGCTAATAGTGCATTAAAAACGATGGAAAATTTCATCTCTGTATATTTTTAAGGGTCCATTTCTTCCCGTAGGAGAGCGTCAAAAGTAAAAATACGTTCCACCGAAACGTGCTTGGCAGCCTTAGCTTTTAAGACACGGACTTGGGGTAACGTGTATGTCTACAGATAACATTTGTGCGATTTTCTATATTTCAAGCAACATGTGTACAATTCAAGTATAAAAACAGTTAATAAAATATCTACTAATTGCGTTTTTGAAAGCCTAAATCGTATCAGTGTGGGAAGGATATATGGCCATATAGTTAAAAGAGTTTTAATTTACTCGACTATAAAATAATTTTTGACCATAGCTCAAGATGCTATATAAAGAATTTTCATTTAAAAAACCAATTACCTTAAAGAGAATAACAAATTTTCCTTACCCTATCCTATTCCAGCTCGACTAGCGTCGGACTTAATGCAAAGCAACACGTAGATTTATAACCCATTCGAAGCCATAGAACGCCATTTTTGCAAACGACAACTATATAGCCATAGCATCGTATATTTTAAAAGTTAACAGCAAAAGCTTTTTAAAAAATACAACATTTTTGTGGAATTTGGTAACAAAGCAGAAGAACATTAAAGTGCAGTTTTCATGTTTATGAAATTGTAAACTTACATTTTGAATTAACTATTACAATTACTTTAAATTTAGAATTATCTTCGGATATTTCCCAGAGCTTTGGATTTACATTTAAACATTAAACAATCATTTCAGCTTTTCAATTGATTAACAATTTACACTGTTTAGCACTACAAATCTACAATTTTCAGATCCTTCTACCAAACAACGTGTAGCTACCCACCAAAAAACGATTGAGAATTATAATCAAGCAAGTTAAAGCACTTAATAAAACTTTTTAAGTTCTCACAGTTTCTTCAGTTGGGAGGAGTTTGAGTGAAATTGTATAAACTCAAAATCAATATTACGGGGATTCTTGCAAATACTGCTAACCATCATTTACACTATCCAACTTATGTAGAAGATAAATTTGTCTATGGCTTTCTGCATTGAGAGGATGAAGGTGCTAATATTTATTTGCATATTTGGGTTAGTCAGTGGAAACGTTACCAAAAGTCACAACCCTTGTGTCATTCCTGAGTTCAAAAGTGCTTTGCGAAACCTAATCTCAAACTTGACCCAGGATCCATCAAATTACGAAATATTCTATTATTCATTTCCATTCAATGAATGTGACTTTATGACAAACGGTGCACGCAACATATTTCTCGACTCAAGCCGCAATACATCTGTCGACAGAAATTTTCCGCACAAATATAGCCAACCCTTCAATCTAATTGTAGCAACATCAACAAACGAGGATATCGATGTAATTCATCCTCTAAAAAATTATTCTTACCAGATTTCAACACTTTTCATATTCACTACACTAAATGCAACTATCCGTAACGGTACTGACACTGCAACAGAATACACACAAACCTTTTTGAATATTCCAGCGCTAAAGATTATTCTGTTTTGTTCTTCCGCAAAAGATAAACAGACTGTTAGATTTTGGATTATATGTAACCTCTACTGCTCTAGCCGGCATTTACCCAACAGAATGGGAGTAGTTAGCACCGATTTATTTAAAAAACTGATAAATCCCATTAATTTTCACCGAAAAATATTTCGAGTTGCTCCACGAAGAAGACAAATTAACGCATTGATACAAACTCCCTCTAAGCACTATTTCTCTAAGCGTAGAGGAGGTAAATACCATTGTATTAGAAGGCCATTCAGGTCAACTCGATTCTACTCCTGTAGTGAACAACTGGTATCTACTTTGTGGATCTCCAAAATTCATAATTTGTCACTAAAATTGTACGATCTTAAAAGTGTGAGGGACTGGGACATTACGGATCAGTCTTTAACTGGACAGTTTATATTTAACGATAGATATTACAATCCAGGAAAAACAGAAAGATTCGCTGAAACACACTGGAGAATTTCCGGTTTTCAGTTTTCTAATTTTATTAGTTACAAAATGCTTTACTGTCATCGGAAAGTAAAGCATATCAACATAATGTCTATTGATATAACTCCATGGATTGTTTCATTCACTCCTGACACCTGGCTAATAATTGGATTCATCCCTTTTATAACTCTATTGCTTGCCAGTGCAAAACTAAGAACTGTTTATGAGAGTAAAATTTTTATTTCTAAAGTTATTCTGGATGCTGTTGGTGCAATAATAGGAAACTCCACATCAAGAAAATGGAGTAATGCAAGAGCATTGATTCTAATTAATTTTATTGGCATGTTGATTTGCAATTTTTACGGAAATAGGATTGTAGGTATACTCACCGCCCCTAAGTCAACAATACCATACAACTCGGTTAAAGAAGTTTTAGAAAATGGGTACAGAATTTTGCAAGGGAACTACAGTACAGATGACTATCGGGTATGGTTGCATTACGATTTTGGTCGATTGAAAATTTTTCAATTTCTAAATTCTAGCATTGTCGATACTAACAAGAGAATTACAAAGTCAAATATTACAGAAAAGGTTTTGCGTTTAATTAATGTACATAAAGCATTTGCCGCTTTGACGTGGTATAAAAATCGGATTCGGTCTTACACGAAAGGAAAATTTGACTGTAATTTGCTTCCTGAAAGGCTTGTTAACTTGCCGAAATATATAGAAATTTATACGGTGAACCGTGATTGGATGCAACGCAGTTATGCAAGAATGGTTGAAGTAGGATTGATCAAAATTTGGCGCTACTGGTCGAGTCGATTAACACGTTACTTAATCGCCAATGGAGATAAAGATTTTAGGTCGGAAAATGACGTTAAAAACGTTGGCAAAATCGGGTTTAACAATGTGCTAGCTCAGTTTGTCATTATAAACTGTGCTCATGTTATGTGTATGATATGTTTTGTCTTTGAATTTGGCTTTAGGAATCTAAAGCATAATATTATGGAATGTTTTTCAACTTTATTTGACAAACTAAAATGGATTGTGAAGTGTATCTTTAAAGTCAATTCAAATCGTGTGATATTGCCTAAAATAAGGACTTAAAAGTAACAAAAAACATTGTATATTTAATGAACCCTAATTATTTCAATTTATAAGTTTATATAGGCACATGAGAGAGTCAAAAATGGGCTAAGTACCTGTAAAGAGCATAACCTAGATTAGTAATATAAAATTGGTCTATGATATTTTTGTACGTGTGCCTTTTTTGTCACCAGCAAGCTTATCGTTTGAAAATTAACAATGCTTAAAACCATCTTAAATTAATTATCAAACAAAAATCACTTCCATTCTGAACGACTCTGAGGCATGAATTTTACCTTGTGATACTTTTAACGTCTATTGAATTTGACAAATAATGTAATTGTACAATGGATCATAAGGATGACGAACTTTTTTGTGATTTTTTGCTCTTCCATTTTTTTAACTTACGATTGCAGTTAAAACCCAGATTGGTCTTGTAATTATCCCCTCTCTCATTTGTGGGTTGGGTATAAAAACAACATTAAAACCATTAATTTTTAAAAGGAAGTCACATTTAAATTAGGCATCATGCAAAAGTTTTATTGATTACTTTGTTTCGAACGCATACAAACTAAGTTTGGATTTTTTAAATTGATGATTTAAACTTTTTGAGATTCGTAGTTTACTAAAACAATCACTGCGTAAATTGTACAAGGCTGTATAGTAACATTTTTGGAGAGAAATCATTTGACTATTGATGGACATGTAATCACAGTTTAAAAACTACATGATTTGCACTCATATAATGATCCAACCATCAACGACTATTATAAGAAGGGATCATTGCGATGATACTATCAGGAAGGGTACAAGCTAATGATTCCAGAGAAGTTCAAAACAGATGTCGCCACGCAAGTGGTATTAACGAACGCAAGTTATTTACAATTGAATACATTTTATTCCCGTGAGGCTGCTATCGTGTTTTTCCCCAAGTTTGCAATTTGTTAATGAACACGATTTTTGGGAATTACTTAACCGTAAAAAAGACATGAAAACCATTTTTATACTTTTGGTTTGTAGTTTTACTGTTAGTTTTTAACATAAATTTTGCGATATTCAAATGGATAACTAAACGGATACTGGAGTTATTGAGTAGTTTTAAACGTAGCGAGATCACAATAAACCTCATATTTTCATGCTGCAGTATCGAAAACGTAAATCGATAGCTTGTCTGAAAAATAATTGTTTTGCTTAATATGAGACTTGCAGCTTCTCCTTGGAACAAAAAAGGGCATTGTAATCGTTAAGAATTCACAGGATTAAATTTTTGGGCTAAAAATGTCAGGTGCAGCTTATCTTCTAATTATAGATACATATTGTTGAAAATTGGGGTAAAAAGTCTAGCCAATTCTCAGTTTAAAAAAATTCAAGTCAGAATAGGGACACCGCTGTCTCGGAGCCAACTAGAAATGTGTGAACAGAGATGCACAAGAGTTCCCGAGCCAGAATGTGTTGTAATGAAATGATGCTGAGACCACTACAAAACTAGTCACTGGAAAGGGGCGTTTTCTGTCTTACACGTGAGGTAGAAGGTTCGATCACAGGATTCC
>JAQIXX010006135.1:0-12700 GCA_034700605.1 Willowsia nigromaculata
GATTGTCCTATGGAAAGGATGACCGGGGAAAAAGTGTCCGTGGAAAAATGTGTTGTGGAAAGATAGTCCGGAACCCGTTTCATATTCCCCCTTGGACTGATTGTAGCTTGCAATGTAGTAATTTGGAGAAGTGTTTTGGGAGTTTGTCACAATTCCTTTGTATCATCGTCTGCATTACTCTGCAATAATGTGAGGAGCGACATGCACCGGAAGGGGAAACTCAGAGCGTTGAAAATGTTCACCTGCTTGACATTTGTGTTCTTCATATGCTGGCTTCCACTATACCTGATAATGGCGAGAGTGAAGTTCTTCTACAACGACCACTTTTCCGGTAGTTCACATGAAAAGAAGCTTATCATCATTTTGATACCGATAGCTCAACTGCTTGGAACATGTAACAGTTGTGTAAACCCAATTCTGTATGCATTGCTCAACCAGAAGTTTCGAGAATCTTTTAAGTCAATATTTTTGTGTCCATTATTATGCCATAACACATCGCCCACGATATCAGGAGCTTCTAGAGAAAACAATTCCGCAGTTGCAGTTATTGTATCTAGACTGGGGCTTAAGGACACACCTGTGTAATAGTTGAACTACAAAACAAAGTATTGCTGCAGTGAATTCCTTAGGCAGAATGGAATAACATATTCAATGTATGTAGGTATTACCATTTTCTTGAAAGCTATAAGTTCTAGTAAAATTTATAATATATTGTCTATAAGTTTTAAAGTACTTGTGTACCTTTTGATATTTGAGTTCATTATAGTAAAATTGATTTTACTTGAATATCGACACGTGCAGTTAAAATGTTTCGTAGTTATTACATTAGAAAAGGACTAAAATTCTAAACGTTTGTTTAAATGTGTACAAAATTGTATTTTTTAAACAAACAACATTTTGAACAAAAAGTGGGCATTAAAAGGACATTCATTTTAATAAGTCGAAAGTTTCAAGGAATTTTGCTTTATAAAATACAATTTATAGCAAGAACTTTGTAGCGTAAACAACTTATTATGCTGTATTTAGTCCTTTTAGGAATGACATAGAAAACAGTAATCAAATAAATAATTTTCCGTAGGTGTAAAAACTGGGTTTTGAATTAAATAAATAGACCTATTATAACCCGGGTTTTAATGGGTCGCTCAGCTGAAAATTTTGTTCGGTTTCAATAAGTAGATGGGCATTTTTAAAAGCAAGTTGCATTTAAACCAGACAATTCAAAGCTCGTGAAACTTTTTATGTATGTGCATGCATCCGTTGAATTCCATTTTAATAGCTGAAACCCTTATAATCCATGCCCACGTGTTTATATCCCTACCCACGGGCTTTGGCCATACCTGAGCATAGAATTAGGCCTGCTTCTTAAATAAAGTATTGTTTTTAGTTCCTATGACAGGATATTCCAACTTGTCAGCTTGACACATTCCACAATATGTTATAATTTGGAAATGCAAACTTTGTGTTAAAAAGTTGAACTACGAAAATTAAACCTTTCATTGGGTTTAAATATTGCATTACAGAACTTTTTGAAAACAAATAATGAATGCCATGATGTATATATGAAGGCATTTATGTGCAATGCAAACTTTTAAAACTAATAGATTTCAAGGGAGTAAATTGTATGCAAGCAAATTCATTAGAAAGGCTGGCACAAAGTCATTTCAGGTTCTTGTTTTTGGAAACTGTTGAAAACTGAAAAATTAAAACTTGTCGTTCATTTTGTTTCTTTTATAAACATTTATGCACCTACCACCTTAATGAAAGTCTTTATAGGCTGGTGAATAACAAAACAAAAGTGTTTTCGCCTCTTAGTAAATTAGTAAACATCGTGGATTATGAAACATTGAATGCGACACTTACCGTCTGATACACTTATCTGAAGGTTTAATTTTTCAAAATTATGTAGGCTTCAGTTGGAGTTTTCCGGGTGTTAATTTGTCCGCATTTATCATTCAGCCATTTCCTAATCATGTGGGCTTTTAGACTCTATTCATGGAGGAATGTGTAGGCGTGTAGTGAAACCATTATTTATTTATTTTTAAAACAAACAAGCCCTCACTATATACCATTTTCCTGGGTATTTAGTTGTATATATTGTGAAATCAAAAATAAATAACGTTTACGAAGAAAACAGACATGAACTGTCAAAATTAGAACATCAAATTTTTGTGAGCCAGGAATGCTTATATTATGATTGCAAATACATATGTTACGGTAAGCCGATGTCTTTTAAATGCTTGTCAAAAATATTAATAAAGCATTATGACCTTGCAAATTAATTGCCTTTTATTGACAAATGAAAAAACTATAAGTGTGTAGTTTGCACATATATATATACCCGTCTTAAACTACATATTCACATGTAATACATTAAATGTCAAGAGAAAGTAAATGACATTGTTAAGATTACAGCTAAGGTAAAGGGTGAGATTATAGAAGTATACCGTGTAAACTTACCGGTTTCTAATGCCAATGCAGTATAACAAACTATTTTTCATGCATCGAATTGATGATGTATTTATTTACAATGCATTTTGTAACTAAAAATTGATTTTAAAAAATCTACCCGACGATTATTATAAGGGGATATGACTGTGGGTGCCTTACAGTTATATCTTTCTGCTAGTATGTATTATAAGCACTTGTTGGATAAATCAGAGAAAATATATGTCATTTGAACTTGCTTTTAGATTATTATCAACATAATTTTATTCCGACATTCAATAAAGTGCTGCTGGCTTATGTAAGTACAAATTAGGTTTTTTCCGCAAATGTTGCGTGCAACTTTTTCAGTCCTACGCCTACATACTTCATTTTTCTATGTTCACTCTATTAGAAATTCAATTTCTTTCATTTCGCCAATCTATATGTTCAATTTGATTAGTGCAGGCTTATCACAAACACTTGCTACAATCTGCACGTATGCAGGGAACCAATTCATATATAATTTTCATGTAATTTAACAAGCATACCGGTTGTGCAATGTGTTCGTGTCACATTATCAATTTCGTAGGCATACATAAGATATCCTTTCACTTAATTTGTACCTCTCCTTCCCCAAATTGTCTATTCCGTTAGTGCCACAAAGCAACGTGACTTCTCAATCATGCAATCAACCACGAGGCTCTAAATTCTTACCATATTTTACTAATCATCTAGGGAGCGTCAAGCTTGTCAGTGCATAAATACTCGGAAAGGGAATGACGAAAAATACGGAGAAATTTCGTTTTATCGCTGTAATAAATTAATTCGGGAAATCTTTTAGGTGGCTTTGATCTTAAATTCTCTCCCTTCATTTAGCTATCCATTCATGCATCTCTCTAATCATTTATGCATCAGCACGTCCACTTCCTGTGACACGTTCTATTTCTTACTGATTTCACACACCGTTTATCTAACAATCTCAAGGCAAAAATTCATTTGTACATTCGATATTAGTACCTAACCTTTTAAATAAAATATTTCTGAAGAACCTTGCAAAAAAATTCAAACCTTGTTCGATAATGGAATTCATATGTTTTGCAATTCAAGTATAACTAGATATCCCATGGTTCATATTTGCTCATTCATTTCTTTGGTTAAGGCTTTTAAAATTAATGAATTTTCCTACAGCTTTCACTTTTATTGATTTCAACAACGTTTCGTAATATAGCTGCTTTTGGCGTCGCAGTTCCTCCTCATGATTTGAATCACAATTAATACCGCAGTCCCGACTTTCACTCTCCCGCACCCATATAATTTTGACACCGGACCTTTGCAACTTTCCTTGTACTTTCACTGCCAACTTTTTCCCAGCGTTTGATGCTCTTTCTCCAAGTAGCACAGCAAAAGCCAAAGCCAGTCCACCACCTAGTATAGCAAAGCAGGCTTTCACTTGCTCAAATTTATAAGGTTTTGGTGCATCCCCATCTTCATTTATCACTCGAATCAGTAAGGTACCTAAAAGGGGCTTTCTCTTTTGTTCTCTCACTTTCTCAATCATATTTCGTCTGACGGCCATTTCATCTCTTGCCATGATTTCCTGCCAGAGGCCAGTATCAAAACTTTGGCCACTCACGAAATTAAACCCTTGCCTAAATATTTCACGTCTCCGAACACTCCAAGTCCTTGGTAGAAACATGACATTGTCCTTTGCATCCATGAAAGGATATCTGTGTCCATTCTGAGCTACGAATTCCGTATCCATCACAAATCTTGCCATCACATCCCAGTGAAAACACACGTAATTTGAGACAGCCGCTTTCCTCAAACACTCGACTAAGTTTTCTTCCTTTTTAAGATTCCGATAAACCTTCTGAATATTCAAATTCCCTGAATGCTTAAAGACTTCTTCACCTAAACCACTTCGAAACGCTGCACTCGCTCCCCATTCATACAAACCATGATTCCGTGCCAAATCTGGAATTGTTTCAACCACTTGATTTAACCCAGGTGAGACAATTAAAGCTTTCAAACTGGAATCGTAAGCACAACAAACTACAATTCCATAAAATAGCCATGTCACAAATGTCACCTTAGCAGGGAAAGAACTCGGTTCCACTGTCATCGGTTTTCCTATCAGACTTCCATACAAATTTATAATAAGAAGTGTAATATGTAATGGAACCATATCATGTACCTCCCCAAACATATAACGGTTCACTTGATCTTCAAAGAAGCAAATTATCAAGCAGACGACCAAAATGAAACCCAAGACGAATCCCCAAGTGTACTCGTCAAAAGCGTGGAAAAGTGTTTTCCACGAGTATATCCTTACAGGCTTATGAGTAAAGAACATAATATAATTATAACACAAAGGAGTCAAATACTCAACAGCTTGGTATCTGTCCTTGTCAACCGCAGAAGTAGCCACTGCAAAATCAGCTCGTCTTTCCAAAATATCGCCTACACAACCTATCCATGTACCATTCTTTAAAAGAATTCCTGTCTTTCCCTGCTTGTATTTCCCACGGGGATGGCATGGACGAAAGGTGTAAGTAAAATTGAGCTTTTCTTTGACAATGTGAAATATTTCGACGTAGAGACCGCGGTTGAATTTCCAATAAAAATTATCTCCTTTTGCTCGAACAACTTTCTCCACCTCAAAGACAGAATTGTATTTTGTTGGCCCTACAACACGGAGTTGGAAACCGAGCATATTTTTTGTGAAGTCTGGAAACAAGGAAGATACTACAGAAAAGTTTGGTGAAATTTGATGTGTTACTCCAAATTTGATTTGGGATGTCTTGGGAATTTTATGGATTGTAGCACAGTATACACAGTATGTGTAAATTCTAGAGTCCACTGAAATTGCCAATTTGTATTTTAGGTCGCTTGCTACTTCAGGGGCGGAAAGTAAGTTTTCGATGAGATAATTAGTAACTGATGTGGAAGTAGATATTTTGTACATTGGGCTCACCAGAAAGATATAATGGTCCAGGTCACGCTTTGTTATAGGAGTATGAAGTGGGGCAAGTAGAGACATGAATTTTGTAAAGGGAAAATCCAAGATTTGCTCAGTTTCTGGAATAATTGTGAGAACCAGTTTTGAATAAGTAGTGAATCTCCGGATATCCGAAACACCGTTAAATTCCGACATGGAAGTAATCCCAACCAAACAAAAGGTTGTATAAGTTTTTTGGTTGACTAGTTCAAAGAAATTCTGGAAATCTATTGTGCCATTAAAATCTGAAACTTCTTTGAGTGTGTTCTTCGAAACTAGAAGTATAGAAGAGTGAGTAAAATGCTTCAGAACGATATCGGTGACAAGTTGGATGTTGCTGGAGACTGTTGCCGTTAGGGTGAAAAGATGAAAAATGAGGTAGGTGTGGAAGACAATTTTATTCGCAATAGATCCCATTGCTACCCATCCGGTAAATTTTTTTTTTACTTTCACTGGAAAAGAATTTTAGCAGTCATCGCTACCACTAACCAAGTAATTCTGAGATAATCTACAATTCAATTCTACTCAGTCGTTCAGAATTACCTTTGTGTTTGCCAGTTACTTTATATAAAATTCTTGTTAAGTGTAAAATTATCAGTGATTAGATTTTCTATCTCAGGATTGTGATCTGATATCACACAAAAACCTTTACATGTATTTTATATAAGTTAGCTTATTATTAGAAGCTATGACGCCTACTGATGGTTAGATTGTGACTTGTTAGGCATAATGCTATGTTCACGAGAAGACAATCAATCAATTTGGAAGTTGTTACCTCATTAATAATAATAATGTCGAGACAAGGGAAACTATTAGCCACATTGTTAACACTAGGAAGAATTCTACCTATATCTGTAAAGGGAAGTAGATTATAGTACGTTTCCACTCGTGGTTAGATTTATCTTTTGTCACTGTACTCAACACTAAGCTCACTTTTATATCTTTATAATATTTCATCGTTATCAGTTACTCATAAATACAAATAGATGCGCTTCTGCCAGGAATTCTTGTCACGCAATATTGGTTAGTGGTGTAATCGACATTGAAATGGAATTTCAAATGCAATGATGGAGTTCCATGTTTAGGTGAGCTGGTAAGTGAAGGTTTTCCTTTTCATGCATATATTTTTATCAAATCAAATGTTATAATGACGCATTTATTTCTAGAACCGACTTTGCGTGGGATAACACATTGTTATTCTTAATAAGAGAGACTTTGAAAGTTGTAACATTGCATTGAAATCCAATTAGAAAGATACTTCAGTGATTGAATTCTACAATAGAATTAGAGTTGAGATAAGTGTTGCATATTTTAGATGTGTTAGAGGTTAGCAGGTATATTGGCGACAGAGAAAGATTTGGGAATTACATTTCCTTTGTGAGGAACATGAAGAACCCTAGTATTTTTGGCAGGAGGAGACTACCTAAGTAAAGTAGCAATCATGTTTAACGCAAATTTTTAAAGGTTAACATATCGAGAAGGGCTTGACAACTATTTGCAGTTCTTTGACATGTTGATATCTCTGTATTGTTGTCGGGTGTCGTCCATGAGATTACCAGTAAGGCAATGACACACGTGACTTCTAAGACCTTTCATATATGTAAGGGGGTTTTCACAGTAACACTTTCCAAGTCATTCCAATGCGATTTCAACCCGGCACACTTTTGTTCTAAAATATTTCAAATAGCTGCAACTATCATTACAGACCACTACCTATCCTTGTGAACTTTATACACGATATGGTCAAATAGATAAGAGCTACGAGAGTCATCCAAAGTTCAAGTTAACGAAGGTTTAGGGAATCGTTGAGTATGATATGGTGAGTGTTCTAAAATGATAGTCGCAGCTATTTGACATGACTTGGAACTAAAATACATCATGTTGAAACTGCATTTGAAATGCAACTGAAAACATAATTGTGGGTACACCTGTTCTTTTTTATGAATCACCATAAGGGTCGCGTGTATCATTGCTCAGGGTGTAAATTCTCGGAAAATGTTCGACTGTAAAGCTTTAGTGAAATTATTTTCTTAAATCCTTCCGAAAAGACATTGGTGACATAAAGATATAATCAAGCGTAAAATAAAAATCGTGTCATCCCTGAAAGGAAAGACCATAAACACAGGTTATTATACTCTCCATTGCCATACAACTAGTTTTAAAAGGTCACCTTCTCTTTAGTGAACTGCATTTATCTCACCTGAGGGTTTGGTAATCTTTATGATTTCATGTTTACAACTGTTGTCTTGTTTCAAGGCCAGATGTTCTTGCTTTATTAACTTTAATGGTATATTAAATATTTTGAAAATATTATCAACATTGTATCATTTATAAGCTTAGGGTCCCGTCAACGTTTTTTGCAAACCTTGTGAAATTGTACTTAAAAGTTGTCTGAGAATTGTTCTGAGAATAAACTTTTGTGCTTACATAAACTCTGATTAGTTCTTATAATGTTTTCATATACCCTCTGAAATTCAATCTGTGGCTGTTACTGAACACTTTCCATTTATTGCAATATTTTTGCATATTACTTTGTAGTAAACATGTTTCCTGTGTGGCTAATGACATCATGATTGAGCTTCATGAAGCAGTAATGCCATAGTATTTTATTTCCAGTGGTGCATATAGAATTATAGATGGGAACTTTAGAAATTTACAGAAAATGTTGCTTTATGTAACTCAAATTATTCTTATAGAAAGTTTCATGATTCGCATTTTGATTTCCAACTTTACAAGCTAAATACGACTTTATAGGGATTATGCCTTTGTATACTCGAGTTATTTTATTGTAAATACAACAAAACACATTGTGAATTCAACTTTAATGAATTCGCAAAGAATCCAATGTTCGTGACAAACTGTTCAGGAAATTCCGTTTTAATTTTTCAAACTTCGTTATTTGCGTTTTAATCATGTTTACTTCGAAAATTTCTTCTCTCATACTGCGTAAATGAATACGTGACAAAAGTAGTTTCTTTTCAATGCCATTTGCTTTTTTTATTAAAAAGGTTTGCCACTCCCGGGAAAGTTTTAAATATACAATACATATTCGCATAAAACTAAATGTTTTTTAATGACGGATTTCCATTGAATTTATTTTGTTGATAAGTTATTATTCAAATTGATTTACGCAACCAGATATCTAATATTCAGATATTTCCCTAGTCTATGAGCAACGATCTAAATTAAATAATGAGTATTGGAAAACGCTGAAAGTCTTTCTGATAATACACAGTATTGTAATAAACTTCAAATCATAACCTATATAATATGCAATACATCATGACTTCTAAATTTTTTAATAAACATATTATGTCATGCCCAATGTTTATTAAAAGTCTTCATAGTTTATTTCACTAGCAGAAAACAATAATAATTTAGGTGGAAGAAGCGCAGTTTGTAGAGTAGGAGTAGGCTATGAGTTATTAGTGCTTCCCACATTTTGAAATTAGATGACGGTGGAAAATTTTATAAGAAAAACCTCATGTTTTTCTATGATTTTAAGTAAGGAAAGAACAGGTTGTTTATTTGCGTTAATAAGTAAAAGGACCGATTAGCAATCAATTAGTGAAAAATAACATTGCTTAGTTGCTTGATCACTTAAAAGTTTATGCCTACGAATGTTTCGCTATGTCGTATGCATATTTATTAGTGGAAAGATTAATAAGGTATTTAAAATAGAGAAATCGCCTGCAAAACACTTGTCAACATGGTACAAAACTTGTGTATTTGGTTGCATAGTTTTCAAAATAATCACCGTAAAGTGGGGAAAAACAATGAAAATGGATAGTTTTCGCGGTACGATGTTCAAGCTCAATCAGATACTTCTAAATAGTAAACCCTAACCAGGCTTCAAATATTAATACTTCCCACAAGCTTTTTTGTAGTACTTATTGGAATAACTTCTTACATCACAATGCTCTCGTCCAAACTGACATGAATTTTGTGTTTGAAATTCTAAAGGCGTACTGTAGTACACAAACAAACTCTATGAGTTTTCAAGGACTATATAAAATTTTTGGAGGAGCTAGTCGTTTTCTTTACTTCTAAAAGACTAATGTAATGAGTAACTAATGTAATCTAAATATACAACCTTTCATTTGTAAAGACATTATTAGGTTTGCTTCTCTTCCGTTGGAAATGAATTTTATTGTGTTATTCATTTCTGTGCAAAAGTCTTATGTGTTATCGTATCAGCATTTCAATTTCATATTGGAAATGAGGCTTTTTAAGTTTTTCCATTAACTTTCGTTCACCTCATCTCTATGTTGAGTAATTTTCGGAAATTTGCAATTTGACGCAGGGTGTCTAAGAGCAATCATCGATTTTTGAGTCCGTAGACGCCTGGGCTTTCGAATACTTTCCGACTTTCCAAATATCAGAACTTTTTGATAAAAATGTTGTCATGTTTCAAATAATACACATATCGTTGCAAAATAAGCACTTAAACTTTCATTCTCATTTTTCAATTTCAATTCATTTTGATTTGTAATGAGCGATCAATATTTTGTCATTCTCTTGTTGCATAGCATGTGTTCTGCTAGTTTTCATCTAACTCCAGCATTTAGAAAGCTTCTATCTCTTTGTATTTTTTGTATAAAATATATTTTCATTGTTTGCTGAAACTTTTGCAGGGTACTGACTATCCTAAAACACATTACTGGCTTTGTTCCAGTCTGCTGTACTTTTTCCATTAATTTTAATGTAGCTCGTTGATCTGAAACACAAAGAGACATCACAAATATCTTTTAAGGTTCAAGGCTATCCTTTGTCAATGATTGCGTGTGTTCCTAGGGCTGCTAACATTA
Organism: Willowsia nigromaculata; assembly: GCA_034700605.1. Taxonomy (NCBI): domain Eukaryota; kingdom Metazoa; phylum Arthropoda; class Collembola; order Entomobryomorpha; family Entomobryidae; genus Willowsia; species Willowsia nigromaculata. The sequence continues at coordinate 10,231 of JAQIXX010006135.1, forward strand.
CAATGAAAAAAATGATCGTGCTTCGAAGTACATACATTATGTATATACATTTCATGTAGTAATGTTTCAGAATTCGGCTATACTTACGTCGATTCGTTTTACAAATAGTCCCTTACTAATGGATTTTTTCAAATAAAGAATTTATACATGTGTTTTCACACGATAGGACTAATAATAACTTACAAATTTTCATTTGTTTTGTTGTAAGTTCCAACTTGGAACTAAAATGAAGCTTACCAATCCAATCATGAAACCCGACACTCGTCAGTTATACCAACATTATCAGCAATTACATGTATCAAAACCATAGTGGTCAAAACAGTGATGAATATACTTGTCTTCTATACTGCAATACCTTTAGATGCAACTATTTAAGAGTGTTTCTTTGAATAGAAATTACAAGAATTTTCCCCACATAGTCAGATTGATAACTAGATACTATATTTCTGTCCATTATGTCATGCTACACTGTGTCATTCATACACTTTCGTTCACGTTTGGCACTTAAATTTATACTGGTTTGCGGTAAATATTTATGTTCATGACATTTCATTCAATTAAAAACTTTTTTTCCATAAATCATCATCGCTTTTGATCAAAAGATACTTTAAGTCATTCTCTAGTGCTTCTGGTTGTAATTTTCTCCCATTTCGCTAAGCTATATCCTAGTTCGAAACAGCAGGCACATCAGTCAAATATGGAATTGGCGTTTCAAATATTTACATTTTCAACAATTTAATACCAGCTTGCAAAATACTGGTTTCAATGTCCGTTAGTCTGGAAAGTGAAAAAATTGAGATGGGAACAGAGGGAGGAATTCAAGATCAAATAATTGTTAACACGTGCTTGCTATGGCATTTTGTATGCGGTAATAGTACTTGAGGTTGCATGTCTGGGCTTACTTAATCCTGGGATATGCTGGCATTCCTTTGTTTACAAGCATTAGTCACAGCGCAATTGTCTGCTTTGGATATACTTACTTATTTGGTTGAAGCAGAAGAGACAGGAGCAGGTAACTGGTGCTATCAGAGACATGAATGTTTTACAAAAGGAAACTTACTTCTACAATTGAAACGAATATTTCTATTGTATTTTGTGTAGTTGAAAATATCGTTTGATTCACTACAAAATAAAGGGCCCAAAACCTACATCCGTGTAAGTGGTACAATTGCACTGTAACACACAATCATAGTTGTAATAATTTTACTCATTGGCGCTCCTTTCGTCGATTACTTACAGCTAGACCTGACCCTGTTATGGTAAGCCCGGAGAAGAATACAAGTGGGTTGTATTCAAAACCAGGTTTGCTACTTCATGTTTGTCGCAGATTTTATGCAAGTTTTTCTAAACAGTTTATCTTACTAAAGTGGCAGAAAGTTCATATAAAATTGTGTTTAAAACTTCTCTTTAAACGTTTGCCTACACCTTCCTGTATTCATTAGTACAAGGAGCAAACTATTGTATATACATAAAATATGGGGGATGCATAAAAGATGTACCATTATTATTAATTAAATTGGATTCGACTTTGGTATTGAAATTTTTTTTACTTAACATTTTACTTATCATTGGTGTTGGTTGTTCAGTTTTTTGAATTTCAATCAGAAATGTCGAAACATTGGTAGGAAGTCAGTCCACGTGATATTGTTAAGAGCGCTGATTAAAAAGATATAAAAAAACTAAGGAGTTTACGTGTTCTGTGCTTTCCAGCCAGGTGGGCATAATCGACAATGAAATGAAATTATTGAAAAAGTAAATTATTTCCAAAAATTGCTTGATTATGTTATCAGTTCTGCGCTATTGAATTCAAGTGATGTCATTATATAAATAGGCTATTGTGAAAACCGGATTCCGGACTATCCCTCCTCAACACATTTATCCCCGTTCATCCTTTCCATCAGACAATTTTTCCAGGCTTATCTACAAATGGAAAGAGCGACCAGAGTGTAGGGTGAAAAATCTGGGTCATCAAATTGCAATTAGTTTGTTGCCTACAATACGTTAATTCTTGTCTTGTTTCTAGAACTCCATTCTCTATTGATCTAATTGCCATTTTATGACCCAAATCCATCACCCTATAATCTGATCGCTCTTTCCACTTAAAGATAGGTCTGGTAAAACCGTCCTGAAGCAAAATTATCCCATGGGAAGATGTGTTCGGGAGAAACATGTCCTAAGGAAATTTTGTTCTAGGAAAACAGATGTCCGTGGGAAATATTGTCCTATTGGATAATTTGTCCGGGGAAAGGACATCTTGAGGAAATTTTGTTCTGGGGAAAAATTGTCCTAGAGAAAAACTGTCATTAGGAAAAGCTGTCCTATGGAAAATGTGTTGCAGGAAAATAGTCACCAACCCGGGAAATTCTTTAGTATACGGCCCCACCCCAAAAGCGCTGAACCGCATATTAAAAGAAAGCCCTTGACCTGGGGAGTCGAATGACACCTCTCTCGATACCCGCAGATGAGGGGT
>JAQIXX010006136.1:0-12700 GCA_034700605.1 Willowsia nigromaculata
CTTACAAATGTAGTGCATCTGAATATTCTAGTAATTTTGTTGGCTTCGTGCATCGGATTAAAAAAAGCTCTTGAATTTGACAGCAAGGAAACTTCAAGCTTGAATATGATTTTGTCTGTGGTTCTCCAATCATTGTATAGTGCCTTGTGCATGGATTTACTAGCTAGTATTTGGACGTTTGAATACAGTAGCGATATGAGCACTTGGATGATGAATCAGGCAAATCGACTCCAGATGGAAAGGGAAATGGACACTAAAATTGCATCTGTAAAGCCCTTAACAGGTAAACAAAAAAATAATTGTGACATTTTTAATTTGAAGATGTCTTCTATTGAAAATATCTTTTTGCCACTTAACAGAGAAACGCAAGGGACGAAACTTAATTCCAAGAAGTTTTAAGGGCATTTTGAATAAGTCACATCTTTTTGAACTAATTGCTATTAGCATTTCTTCTAATTGCTGTGCCGGAATCGCTATCGTTACCATGACTCCGTTTCTTACAAAATCTACCCCAGCACATTCGATATTTTTGTGGATTATACCAGACTTTTTCTCACGACAAACTCACCTTGTACAGGCTGGTATTTGTTCGATATACATTGGAACGTTTGCAGTTCCAGCTGCATGTCTAGTAATTCAGGCAATCATTTACACTCTCGCTTTTCATTTCGAAGCTCAGTTTGTGCTGCAAAATGGATATGGAAATGAATGGAACAAAGGAAATGCGAATATTTTAGAATTTCGTAAGGCCAGAAAAATATATCAAAAGAGTATGTTGTTTGTGAGAGCATTCAACGCTTTTGGATTTATACTATTCCCTATTTTGATGCTGATTGGTTTGATTCTGAATATCATCACGAGTTTTGTTTGCATCAAGTTCCACTCTAAAATTCCACCATTGCTTGTTTTAGTATTTGGAGGTCTTGATTTGGGAACTATTATCGTCACTGTTGGATTATATAGATTTTGTATGATATATCCTGGAGAAAGAGACAAGTTTCTTCAGTTTTGGAAGGCAAAGTTACACAAATGTGCGGAACGCAAGCAGTTGAAAGCATTGTATCCAATGGATATTACGATAGGGCCGTTTTTTGAAATGAAGCAAACAACGGTTATGAATGCTTTAGATCAAATTGTTTCGATGACGGTGTCACTTCTCATTTACGAATAATTGTAGATATTAGAATTGATTTTTGAGAATAATTAAAACAAGAGAAAGGCAATTTAAAATCTCTAAAACGTTACATGTAAATGGTAAAACTGCAACCAAAATAATAATAATTTCTCTCAAAATGATTCTAAAATTTAAATAAACAGTTGCACCAAAACCAAACTTTATAATTCATTCAAAATCTGAATGCTATACCAATATACAATGTCAACATCTTGCTGGACCTAAGTTTAACAAAGGTTATTCAGTGGGTGGGAATATAGGGAGAAATTCTTATATATTTATGTAATCTGAAAAATATAATGTTGACAGATAGTTCCTTTAAAAGAATTAATTCAAGATAGATAATGTACCATTGGGTAATATATGGCTCTTCAGTAGCAATTTAAAATAGATATATATATATATTCCTAAAAGTCACGCTAAAATCACATTCACCTAGATAATCTCTGTATGTATATATTCAATAAAGTACACAATTACAAGTAGACTCATGAATCGTCATATATCAAACATTGAAGTCTTTTGGGAATGATTTTCGTTCTTGAGAATACCTATGTACCACACAAAAATTAAAAGTGGCTACTTTTTGTTTTTCTTTTTGTGATTTAGGCCAGATACAGAACAAAATAAAAGATTAATTTACAAAACATGGAAACCTGTAATATCAAGAAATAAAATAACGTTATGCAATCATTCCAAAATATGTGTTTTGTGAATAAAAATTAAATCGAATTTTTCCAAAAGAATCTGTAATTAAGTATATAGATTATCAATAAACTCATGGCACCAACACATGCCTGAACAAAATAGTAGTAAAAAACCCCGCCTTACCCAATAGCAGCTGCAAAAGGAAGTAGAAGAAGCAGAATTACCGGCGCAAATCTATGACCATTCACTGTTACCCAAATATACACTATTAACACAACCTGACTAAAGATCACCATATAAAACGCAACGACACTAAAAGTTGATGCAATGATACCAAACCACAAATTTAAAACTGTGTCTGACTTTATTAGATAAATATTTAGGAATATGTGTATGACATATGATCTTCTAAAAATACTTGAACATGACAACGAATTGCTAAATATACTAACAATATGAAGACTAATTCAAGAATGAAATATTTCACACCATTTATGTATACAATCATCATCCACGAAAATGATATCAACCTAGTATGTACACTCTAATTTAGTTCAAGCTTAATACCTAAACATACATTCCCACGATCAAGTTCAAAATATCCAACGAGAATTAAAAACTGGCATACCAAATATCAGCACTGTAAAAACATTACTGAACAAAAGCCAGCCTGTGAAGTCCTGGTTTAATTTTACATCTGTTCGTACAACAGGAAGCTTAGCGTAGCTTTTTTGAAAGATTTTGAGTGAAAGTTGTAAGAGCTGGGTCATCCAAGGGTGAGCTTTCATTTTTCTTGCTTTCTTGCTCGCTTATATTTCACAAAAGTTACAGTTCATTTTAAGGCAAGTTGTGTAGACAGATTGCGAGAAAAAACATGAAATAATTTGTTTTCGAGCTCTTTGTTAAAATTTCCAGATTGCTAAGGAAATTGCGTTTTGAAGAAATTTTTGAGATGAAGCTGACTTATTCAACCAAGTTTACGAGAGTAAAACCTTTCTTAATATTTCGTATAGTAACTTCTGTAGAAATTTAAATTTTGTAAATATATTTTTTTTTGCATTTCTCATAGCTAATATTGTAGTCTGAAATTACTTTCTGATTAAAATGTTAAAGCCAATTTTCAAAATATTAGAGTTAATTTCAATTTGTAATAGATTTTCCTGCCATAACATTTTACGAGTATGCAAATACAAATACGATTTTCAATAGCTAATGAAAATTTGTAAATTTGCTGTAAAGCTATTTGTAAATTTTACAAGTCTTACCTTAACTTTTCCAAATATGAACGAGTATATAGTTTTAGTTAATATTTCAGTATTTGATAATAGCCATATCAAAACCAACTTGAAAGCATAATACCGAATGTTTTTACACTGGTACCAGGGGACACTGGCTTTAAAAATTAATTCTGTGGGTATCTGTTGCCAAATTTTACAGTTCATTTTCAAACTGTCTTCAGCAACGTCACTATCAATATTAGTACTCTGAGAATAGTGACGCCTATTAAACTCAGAAACAGAGACAAGACCCGTGTTTTTCCTGTTTGAAGATTCATTACCGACCCTTTAAGTTTCCCAAAAACGATTTAAGTTTCGACGGATAGCGTTACAAAACTCACTGCAGCGCAATTGCTGCCCAAATTCCCTAAAATCGGTATAGATGATAATACTACAGGCAGATCTGATTCTACCAAAATATTGTTCGGATGAAAATAATCTTATTTATCAATAATAATATATTTTTAAAGTAAAGCTTTAAATATTTTGTAAAACCTTAAGTGACAGCAATATGGTAACCTTGATTCATGCATTTATTTACAAGTGGCACCTTTTTACCTATAGCAGCTTAATATGATAAATCTACCAAAATTCCTTATATTAATATAAAAGGTTTAAATGCAATAAATCAATGACAAAATTGCTTGAGTCACGATGAGTTTTAAACAAATTTAGTGGATTTAAATAAAAACTTTATTAAGGCATGAATAAATTATGCAAATTTATGTAGTCATCACGGTAACGTTTTTTGTTCTTATTCATTACTCAAATAAAAGGTAGTTAAAATCAAAAGTCGTAAATTTACAAGCACAAATTTAGATTTCCCATATTGTTGTATGGCAGTAATTTTTTAGAGCTAAAGTAAAAATTCTCGATATTTGACATGATTTGTGTTAGAAGCGGATTATTTAGCTGCTTACGTAGTATTTAGTAGTAGCATGAAATTTTGAAACTATATGCCTTCTGATTATAAAACCGTTGACGTTGAGGCATTTTGTAGCAATCAAAGTAAATTTGTATGAAGTCATTTGTTAGGGAAATAGAAAAATTGACAAATTACAAAATTGCATGGTTTATACATAACTACTATATAAAACGTAGTGGTAATTATCAACTCCCATTATATTATTGTCAATAACGCAAAACGATATGTAGCTATTTGTATATCTAATTGTAAGCAGAGGTTATTACTAGTCTTCCAGTCCTGCAATATAATTGCTTTTGCACCAATATGTTTTCATCACTTGGTAGTTATTAGACGTTTTACCCTTTAATTACGTTTTGGGATTGGTATAAATGTATAAAACTCTCTTCTTATCATATAGGAAAAAATATTTACTCTGCAATATACTTACGTTCTGTGTGGTTATGTCCATAAAGATAATAATTTGTTATGCGTTAGAAATTCACCTAATTTTAATGGGCGTGCTACCATCATAAATATAAATTCTAAGCAAATATTCTGTCCCCAAACCTCATCAGTTGATAACCTTAACGACAAAAATTATTATGAAGCTTAGTATCTTATCACAGTCCTATAAAGCCTCTCTTCATGTTTGAAAACTGCATCAAGAAAGGTAAAAGAATTTTCACAACAAGAGAAACAATCAAATATACCGAACAGATAGACACAAAATTTCGCCGATGCTCAATATTTAAATTGAATATATCTTTATTACTTAAGATGTGGAGGACAGTGCTAAAGATTCAAAACTACTTGAAAGTCTTTATTCCCTTAAATGTAGAGTATAGCAAGGAGCGAAGTTACTTCCGTCAGAACGAAGGTCTGGAGAAAGAAACAAGTTTTTGAAATTTTGGGATAAAAAGTTACATAAAAATATAGAGCGGAAGCAGTTGAAAACATTGTACCTAATTAGTATGACGGTTGGACCGTTCTTTGAAATGAAGCAGAGAACACTCTTGAGCGCTTTGGATGAAATTGTTGATATGGCAGTTAGTCTTCTTATTTTAAAATAAGTAGTGAAAAAGGCTAATCTTGTGCGCTAATTTCCATGTCAGTAGTATCGAATTATGGGTCTATTTATCTGGTAATGAGTATCAACAGAATTACGCAGACTATTATTTAATTATCAAGTTTAAACAGTTAAATTATTCATACCAAATATTATCTCTTAAGTTTTTGTTTTTTAACAAACACTCACAATACTAAAAATAATTACTATTCATCTAATAAAAGTTTACAATGTTGAAGAAGAATTTCCGTAGGTGCAATTTGTGTTATTGTTCTGTGTATCTCAAACTGCACAAATTAGTATGTATACAAAGTCATTTTGTGGAAACAACTTTAATTATACTTGCAACAACCTGACTGTTAAGTACTTTTCTAGCTCTTTATATACACATAAGCGTTATGGGAAGCGCTACATAATTATTTCAATATTTCATAATTATGAAGTATGTATAATTGCTTGAAATCTTTATGGTCTTCGCGTCATCAAATATTATTATTTCCACACTAAACTATGTGAATTTATTCGGAACGATTGCACTATAATTAACAAATAAAACTTTTGGTGATAGAAATGTTAATACCGCAATAAACCCCTGTCATTATGAAGGAAGAAAATAAATAGCTTAGAGACGATGTAATTATTTTTCGACAAATATTATCTATTACCTAGAGAACAGTTATAAACACAATTGACTAATAATAGGCCATTCTAGTTAATCCGCAAATGTATTTCATTCTACTTTCATTAAGTAGGCGTGCCCATAGTATTCACGAGAAGTACAGTTTAGAAAGAATATTTTGTTCCAGAAACCATAGTTCCATCATGGCTAATAAAAACATAAACAATACCATTTCAATAACATTCTGTTACATGAAAAGAAGAAATAGTCGAAATTTCATAACCCACATAAAACTCCGGATGAACAGTTGTCTTTTGACGAGTTCTCTAGTTTCTTAAAATGTGGAGAACAGTGCTGGAAATTCAAAACTGCTTGCAAGCCTATCTTCCCTTAAATGTGGAGTACTGCAAAGAGCAAAATTTATTCCGTCAGAACAAATCGTATACCCTTAAACTTCTTTCATATGCGGTGGACCTGAACATAGTAGCAATTTGGTTGGCATCATGCATCGGATTCAAAAAAGCTCTAGAATTTGACAGCAACAAAACTTCAAGCTTGAATATGATCTTGTCTGTAGTTCTCCAAGCACTGTACAGTGCATTGTGTACGGATGTACTAGCTAGTATATGGACGTTTGAATACAGAAGCGATATGAGCACTTGGATGATGAATCAGGCAAATCGGTTTCAGATGGAAAGGGCATTGAATACTAAAATCATTCCCTCCGTAAATCTCTTAACAGGTAAAATCAAAGTATATGAGATATTTTAAATTTGAAGCACTCAATTTTTGAAAATACCCTTTTTGTTATCCAACAGAGAAACGAAAGGTAAGAAAAATATTTGGATTGAATTTTAAGGACAACTTGAATAAGTCACATCTATTTGAACTACTTGCTATTAGCATTTTTGCTAATTGCTGTGCTGGAATTGCAATCGTGACAATGACTCCATTTCTGACCAAATCCACACCAGCACATTTAATATTTTCATGGATTGTACCAGACTTTTTTTCACGGCAAACGGATCTTATACAGGCTGGTATTTGCTCGATTTACATTGGTGTTTTTGCGGTACCTGCGGTACGTCTTGTAATCCAGGCACTCATTTACACTTGCACTTTTCATTTCGAAGCTCAGTTTGTGCTGCAAAACGGATATGGAAATAAATGGAACAAAAGCAAAGCAAATAGTTTAGAATTTCGCAAGGCCAGAAAAGTATATCAAAGTAGTGTCTTGTTTGTAAGAGCATTTAACGCTTTTGGATTTGGACTATTCCCCGTCCTGATGCTGATCGGGTTGATACTGAATATCATCACGAGTTTCGTTTGCATAAAGTTTCACTCCATAATTCCGCCCTTGCTTGTGGTCGTGTTTGGAGGTATGGATTTGTTAACTATTATTGTTACAATTGGTTTATATAGATTTTGTATGATATATCCTGGGGAAAGAGACAAGTTTTTTCAGTTTTGGAAGGCAAGGTTACACAAATGTGTGGACCGCAAGCAGTTGAAAGCATTATATCCAATGGATATCACGGTTGGGTCGTTTTTTGAAATGAAGCAAACGACGGTTATGAATGCGTTAGATGAAATTGTTTCAATGACAGTTTCGCTTCTCATTTTCGAAAAGTAGGTGTATTAGAACTGATTATAGTGAAATACTAAAAGAAAAGAAAGGAATTTTGAAGTAATAAAAATGCTGCATGTAATTTGGAAAGCTGCAACAGAAATAATAAATATTAAATATTGGAATTTATCTCAAAACGATTTTGATATCACATAGGTTTGCACTAAAACCACAATTTATTAATTCACAGAAAATGTGAATACTATGTCAATGTATAATGTCAATATTTTGCTGGATCTAAATTTAACACACGGTTATTCAGCGAATGGGGAAAGTGAGAGAAATTCATATTAGTATTAGAAATTCATATCTCTAATATATAGTTTTAGAATAATAGTGTCTGTTTTAAAGAAAATAATTTTGGATTAATAATGTGCCATTGCATTGTGTAATATAAAGTTCTTTAAAACTATTCCTAAATATCGCGCATTTAATGTCATGAATTACCGTTTGCACTGTATGTGACAATAACCTTTGTTTTATATTTAGCATTCAAATATATTTCAATTGAATTTACAACTCAACATACCAACAATGTTTCGTTCCCGTAAGGATGTGCAATGTTTAAATTATACTTCCTATGATGAATGAAATCAAATAATTAAGATTCCACCAAAGGTTAACGAAAATTAAATTTTTCATTTATGAAACTTTCATGAAATTATTGTGGTTTTTCTTTATGTTTGAGACTATCAACGTAAAACGTATCATTTAAAAATTTTGGGGAGCGCAAACAGTTAGATGCTTTACCAATTGATATGAAAATTTGGTGCTTTTTTTGAGATGAAAATAAATACCACTTTTGACTGCTTTAGATCTAGCAGTTGACATTGACATGACAGTAACTCTTCTCATTTTGCAAAATTAGAAATCAAAATTTTGTTTTTCTCATGTTTTATTGTAAGCTCAAGAAAAGTTATAATAGCTAATACTTATTGGTAGGCTGTACCAAATTCATTAATTTTGGTATTTTACGGGGAATAGTTTATATAAATTAAGCCCAATCAAGTGCCACCTAATATATAATAGGACTGCAGCAATTTATTGGTTAATTGAGGCTATTTGAGAGTTGACAACAAAATGACAACATAATTCATGGAGCTTTTTGTATTGACATGTTGACGCACTTACATGTATGGCTTATATGCATTTACTTTCTGCCTAACATTCATGTCCATATCGTATGATTGAAATTATGGGAATGATAAATTTTTTTGGCGATTATTTTATCGTTTTATGGTTATTAGTATATTCGCACATATACTGTAATAAAAATTGCATAGAAGGAAAATTGTGGTTTTCTGTATAATGATAAGTAATTGTATATAACTGCTATTATTAAATTCGTAATATTTGTGTAAGCTTTGGGCATATAATGTAGTTGCGATTAGCTTGTAGCATGTTGAGCTAATAATTTAAAAAACAATTAAATAATTAAAATCAAGTATAAATTTATCGTGTAATTCCTCAAAGATTTTATATTAGTAGAGCCAGTCATATTTAAGGCTTTGTTGTTTTTAAAATTTAGGTGTATTCAGAATTATATATTTGTAAATGAATTTTTTAATATTTTACACCAACTTAGCAGATCTCAAATCCTCAAAAACCTCAAATCTTCGAACGGATTGGCAGTGTAAACTAATTAAGGAAAAAATCTTTTTTTTTCAAAACCACAATTCTATTTTCCTCGAAATACAATGAGGGACTTGCAAGTTAGCACTATTATTGTTTTAATATAAGTAAATTGCGTCATTCTTACCAATACTAGAATTTTCCCGTGGCAGAGCAGTAAAGGTTTACAACTTTTTTAAAACTTGCGCAAAATCTTCAACTTCTGTCCCTCAATCCGCCACTCATGTATTTTCCACGAACAAAACATTTTAACCTGTTCTAACCATAACAACTTTCCAGTTTGTAGAAATAACATCCAAAAAACTAGCACAAAGGAGCTACCAACCAACAATTCTACTTGCAAAAATGTATCGAGCTTACTCAAGAAACCTATTAGTAGAAAGCAGCATATCGTCGGAACTACTCTAAAAAGATAGTGAAAAACACTGATCAACCTGCCATCAAAGCACAAATAATTTTCATGAAGAATCTTAAACGCCCGAAACAAAACTTGCAGCATCCGATGTCTCCGAAACTCAAAACTTGTCTTGCACTCACATCCATTTAGTTTAAATTCTCGCATAAATATTAAATTGAATAGGTAATAATAGCTTAGCAAACCAGTTGAAAACATTGCTAACGAATACGAGAAAAAAACGCGCACATAAAAATGAAATGCTGAAAAAAATAACCCAATCGGTATGTAGCTGTAATACTGGTCTGGAACCAATTGTCCAATGAGCAATAATTAAGACAGTATACTAGCTCCATGAATGCCAGACAGAAGAAATTACAAAAAATGTAAAGCAGACACAAGTCAAATATCCAATTTTCCTTACATTTTTCTGGGTGAAATTGTGGCATGAAATAAGCTGTAATGAGGGATTATTAAATAAATTCTTAAATAGAAAATTGAAACAAAGCTCTTAAATTCTCACAATAATAATTACTTACCATGAAGAAATCTTGAAAAACGTATAACACCGTTTAAGAAAATCACAATGTCTTTTTATATATTAGAGTCATTCCTGAAATAATGCAGAAAACTAACGCGAGCACACTAAACAAAAAGCTGAGAAATTCTTCGTGAAATGATTGAAATATAGTCGCTTTAACTGTTACACAAATTGTTCCCACTACCCATAAAACGGCTAAACCGATGTTAGCTTTAAGTTTATAAGGAATATGTTTTTCATAAAGGGATACTAGAATCTTGTGTTTGGTCAGACCAAAAACAAATGCACCATATGAATTTCCAGATTCGACTACGACAATGAGATCGTTTAAGAAACGTGTGCTAAACATGATGGTTGTATTGATCACATAACTGATTGTGATATTACTTATTTTGGTTGTGTAATCACTTGGTAAGTTCTTGTGGTATATTTTCCTTAATTGGCGAATTTATAAGGAACTTTTGTTGAAACGTTGATTGGTATATTTTAAAAAAATATTTCGTATTTGAAATAAATTTGTTTGTTTCATGAAAATTGTTGCAGAAATTATTATTAGCTTTTACTAAACTCTAAGCTATATTTGTTTCCAATTCATGCAAGAGTCCCTAAAAGTGCGATGTTTAGAACCAACTTAAAAGTAAAATGAAATAGAGGTCGAATGTGAGAACGCAACAGGAATGACGACAATGTCAGCATTTTTGCGCAAATTTGAGCAAGTTACGCCGATTATCGAAACCAAGAAACATTTCGTGTGCACAGTATATACATGTCCTTAGGCTGAATATATCAATCTTAGACAAAAAGCTTGTTATTATGTCAAACAGAACGATACATTTTGTACTCTAATAACTGATAAGCTGTCAAAAGTAATATTTGCTAATTATTTTTGAAGGTAACAAATGAAAGCTTTACATTTACGTCAGGAGAACTGTTCCAAGTAGTTTTCATTATTTGGTCAGTGGCTTCTAAAACTTGTGTAAATGACGAGTTTAGTTTAGCAACCATATACTTCAATTAATCTTTGTCAACAGATTATAAATTTTTGCTTAAGCCTGTAACATTTAACTTGCAAAATTGATTTTCAGTGTCCACAAATATTATGCATGCTATCATTTTAAAGGATGTAAAACTATGACCAGTGATTTTAGGGCACCGGACGGAATAAAAAGGTACAATCCAAATTTGGAGGTAATTATTGGGGAAACTGGTTGGGCATCTGAAGAAGATACATTTAAGAATAAAGCAAGATATAAAACTGTAGAAAATGTTAAAAATTTTAGGAACCAAGTATGGGTTTGGGCAACTATGAATCAAGTATTAAAAAAAACAATGCTTTATTGTGTCAGCGAGTAGAACGCCAATATGTGGAAGGAAGGATCGATCTTCCTGAACATTTTGCAAAAACAGTTTACTGAATTTCGCTCGCCTTCTAGAATGGTGAGCTCATTGTAGTTTTTGTACATAGGTTCCTGAGATAAAAAACTACCAGCTAATCATGCCAGCTAACAAGGACAAGTAAAACTCCTTTAAGCATTCACTTCTTTATTAGGCAATATTAAGATTCGGAAATCGCGGATACAATGAAATATTACAAAAATTTTACAAAAAAGCAAAGGAAAAGAACTAAATCAAAGATTCCAACAATACTTTTAGACAACTTTTTTAGACATTGACCTACGCTCAATACTGTTTATTACAATATCGTTTGCTTATTAAAATATTAGAGTGAAAATGTGCATATTCATAAAGGAAACAATAAATGAGAAGAAGTATTCCATTCCGAAACGGAAACGTCATATTTTATATGTAATTTTAATATGGCTTATCTGTATAATTGTTTCGTCCAAAATTGAATCTAATTTTTCTATCAATTTCTAATCAATAAAGCTCATTGTGTGCTCTACTGTAGAGACTGTATCTTATAAGAAGTTCTATTTAACGAGATATTTATTTTAATGAATTTCCTAAATATCTTAATCATCTATATTGATATAATATAATTGTATTGCAAATATTTAAAACTGCTATAATTACCGTTAATTAACGTATACGAGACTGAGAAGGTGTGCAACAACAGCAACTGAAATTAACCTATCACTAAAACAATATCTATTGTGTATGAAATAATGTTTTCAAAGTAGTTCGTTTTCGTCTCCTTGTCAAAGATTGCAACCCCATAGCGAAATGAGACAGGTTTCAATGCCTTCAATGATTTTCGCCAGACTTTGTGATCATGCAAACCCGCAAATATGCGTTTGCCATTTGTATCAACCTGGTTTACAACTTTCCCTTGCCAGTTATGTTTCAGGAGATTTTGACTATAATCATGACATTCCGTAGCCATTGGCAGACTTCCAGCAAGTACTGTCAAAACCACGCAGTCAAACATGACAAACATAGCGTACAGTTCTGGAGGAAACCTATGATAGCCAAGAATCACGACAATATTGTAGATTGTAATTAGCACAAGCCCAAATACCATTAGTACCGCGGCCACATATCGAACTGAATCATTTCCAACACGGATTGTGTAAAGCAATTGCTTATACACAAGAACCGAATCCTTTCCTGGGGGCATTTTGTTTACTCTCTTGAGGCAAACGATGTATATGTTGACGATCGTCATTATAATGAGGAACGTGAAGGTACAGGTTCGGACGACTTCCAAAGCCCACCATAATATTAGCACCAGTCTAGGCAGGATCATGAGTTCCATGTATGGGCTACCAATTTTCCACTGTTTTAGAAGCAGATAGAGAGGATCAAAGCCACGAAACATTTCCAAGAAGCCCATTGCAAACCCAGAGCTTAGAGA
>JAQIXX010006137.1:0-12694 GCA_034700605.1 Willowsia nigromaculata
TCGTTCACAAGTCAAACCATTTTGCGATAGATGAAGTATTAAAGAATAGGACAATTCCTAAATTCTCGTTCTCTGATGATCACCATCTGTACGACGTTTTTCGGTGTTAGTTTTAGCTTATGGCTTTACTTTATTTCACAAAGAAGAAACAACTCGGACAAAGATGAACCTGCATGACATATTCCCCATGGTATGCTTCACCAAATATGTAATGCAATGAAATGTCGATAGCCGACAATATAAACCAGGCAATTACGATTTTTCCACAACGAATATTATTTTAAACGCTATAAATTTCTTTATATTAGCAATTCATCTAGTTTTATTTTACAATAAATTTCACAATGAATGTGAGAACCAGGGATATGACATATTTATTCTTCCTCCAAGGTGAGAACACGATTGTGTCTTGGAATTGTGGTTTTTCCATAGGCATTGTTATTATTTCGTTATCTAGCTTAACATTCAACGATCATTATTTTCATTTCCAAACTAAAATAAGTAAACTCCCAAGATGTGTTTAATGATCGAGCGAAGGAAAGTCTTTCCAATAAGTAGATACGCATACTCAACTGCAAAGCAGGCGTACCAGAAGAAAAACCTGAGATTAGCTCGACTGCTCGCGTGAAATAGAAATAGAGAGGCGGTCACACTGATTTTAAACAGATTCCAATAACAAATCATTCAGAGAATGTTAACGGAAAACTGGAAAACCAACGTTTTCCTTTCTCACTACCGCTGCAGTGTGCTGATACTGGAGTCATTACACATCATATAACTTTGAAACTTCGTTTTGTGGCTTTACCTTAGATAAATGAATATAGAAGATAGAGAAAATGAAGCTAATGAGAAAGGAAACTTGTGCAGGTCTGGAATGTTTTTTTTTTCATTAATAGTAATTTCTGTAATTAACTTAAATGACAATGTAGAAGGATTTTAGTAAGTCTTTGCACATTTCTCAAAGGTCAGGTTTTATTTTAATTTCATCTTGATCTTTTACTTTTATTTCAAAATATAAGTAGCCGTCATTTCACTTCTGAATTTTCAGGTTTTTCAAAACAACTGTATGAGAAGGGAAGCGATAAACATTGACGTTTCTTTCATTAACTAATCATCTTTTATATGCTCTTGCTTGAAGTGATATTTCCACTTAACAAAAATCCAACAACTTCCAATTTAAAAAAGTCACGCGGAGTTTTCTTGGAATTTAGAAGACATGCAAAACAGCCCCTTTATAGACATAGAACTCGCAAAACTATCCATCCATCATATTATACATTTCAATATATTCTACATGTACTTTATATGATCGCGTGATGAATTTTGGTTCGATTGAATTCTTGCCATTTAAATTGACATTTGGCAGTATATGCTGTACCGAGAAACAGTTCCAACTTTTGAAACAAAAAAAAACTAATCCCTAGAATTTTCAAAGCTTATTTTATCATTGTGTGAATAGTCACGAAATCAGATTCTGGGAAAAAACTAAGTTTTATTTAAGTGTAGAGAATATTATAAATTGTGGTGGATGCATGTCTGCTTGAGTTCTCCACGAGTATGTATTTCTTCTTGTTCAGCTCATGCATTGTCCTTTCCGTACTTTATTCAATGCTATTCAAATGAATGTAAGGGAGACCAACAAGATATGCCTTATAACTTTATCTAACTGTAGGATTTCCTCAAACAATGATAATTTGCTAATGCATTAAATCATGTGCAATGAAACTTTAACTGTGTGTGTGCATATTTAATTTAACTATGCATTGCAAAATGAAATCAAAACCACGATTTTTTCACAATTGTAATGCTTAATTTTAGTGCACGATTTTGAATAGGTAAACAACAATATTAGATAGTTAGTTATTATACAATACATCCTTTGCTTTTTGTTAATTCTTTATGCTTATTATATACACGAAGATTCTAAGGATTTTCTCATTTGATATTTGACCCGATGGTACAAAGCATCAGTTAGTGAACCATTATACTCGTGGGTGCAGCTCTGTAAATAAAAATACAACAAGAGAATCATTCACATGCCACCATGAGCCGTTGAATAAATAATTATTATCAAAATGCAATTGGGTAATTTTTGAATTTGTCAGTACCATTGGACCGAATCCTTTATCCACACTTGGTGTACCTTTTATGCAAATCCCGACACATAACACTGCCACCAACGCAGAGACTCCAATGTATACCCAAAACGCAATTAACCGGATACCATTTCCCTGCATCATGTACGTAAAAAACTTTGAATTTTCATTGAATACAGACATAATGTTAATCATGTGGTAATTAGGTAGCCACCTACAGATGCATCAAACTCTGAGTTTTCTTTCAGCACTGGGATTGGAACACCAATAAAGGGGGGCAGGAATTTTCGTGGGGCTTCCACTTGCATCCATCGGTCGTACATAAACAATAAGAACTACGAGAGCATAAAGTGCAAATAAACTTTATTATTTTTAACGCAGAAAACAAATATCACAAAAGCATAGTTTGACTCACGTTCATTGACACATGTACGACCAATTCGAAAAGAATCCAAAAGCTTATGACAATATATACAAAATTTCCAATCGGTTCTTGGCCGTTATTTACATCAACTGACTTGTCACGTTGCGCAAATGGTGAGCCAGGAACATGAATGCTGGATATAACAGACAGCACTGCAGGTTATAGCAAAAAGAGGAAGGGTGAAAGTATACGAATCATGCATACAATTTTTCTCCTGAGTAAAAATGTCTAAAAGTTCATAGCATCAAGGTATTTACTGCAGAATATATAGAAAATGTAACCAATAGCCCAGTGTGCAATTATGGACCTTGAGCGCCATGGATCTTCATAAACTCGTATTCCGCCAGTACACGCAATTATGAAGAAAATAACAATAGTGATCCAGCCAAATACTCGGTGCATGACTCCCTGGGAATAAGGGGACATTGTAACAAAATATTCAACAGGCCGAAAATGGACATAATATCCTCAAATCTTTAATGTACATGGGCAGCGGGTGCGCGAGAAATAAAATGCATGGTCTCTCAGGGTCCAGGGTACTTACGTAGGGATGCAAACTAACACCTAGAAATCCTCGCCCCACAAATGCCAACAGCAATCCAGAGACTACAAATGTTATCATCCAAAACACTAACTGGATATGAATCTACATATTGTTAGAATCGATACTTTAGACACGGAGTAGACTTGGAAAACTATTTCCTGTTTAGTTTAATTACCTGAAACCACACTCTAGAATAAAGGATTCTTCTAGTCATGAATGTTTCTTTGTAGTATCGGCTAACAAATATGCTGACAGGAACGCAGAAAAAGGTCACGATCACCATTACGATTCCGTGACCTTTCCTCACCGCCTGTTTAAGTCAAACAATTTGGATTATGCATTTATGCATTCATGTCTCACCTCATACGTACTGAAGCTAGACCTTCAAGTAATTTGCCGAGCCTCACACAGTATATATGACTTTTGTTTCACATTGCCCTGTTTGGTTGTCCCAGCATGCATGATTGACAACAAATGGGGCCAAATGAAACAAAAGCCATATATATAATGTGTGAGGCGCGGCAAATTACTTGAAGGTCTAGCTTCAGTACTTACATAAAGAACAGTCCCGAAACCATACACCCGAACGCCTCTTTGATCGACAGAATGCTGCACCGCTGGACTGTATGTGCCATTTATATGCGTGACGCCCCTGTCTACTGTGATCATTTTGATCTCCGTATGTGTCCGACGGATCACTTTAATTTTAAAGTTTTCTACATCATCCTTTATCTTTTCGCAACGTTGGCCTTCAGCTTGTTTTTTGTAGAGGTCCAAACAGTCATGAAAAACAGTTTTCTCGTTGTTGAATAAGCTAGGAACTTCAGGTTCTTCATTTATACAAATATTCATCACTGGATAAGTACCACCACTGGAAAAAACTCATTATTATCAAATGATGCAATTAAAATTACAATTAATTGCTACATGTATAGTATATATTGATTTACGCTTACATGCATTGACAGGTTTTATACATCACTTGAGGTATAAGATCGGGCAAAGGTTTAATGCGTTTAGTCAAAGGGCTGCTGTGAATTAATTCGAATGATTTGTAGAAAATACTTCTTTGTTTTGTTTGACATTTTTAATAAAAATTAATAAAAACTCGGCTTACAAGGTACCACCTGGGTTCTCATTGGCTTTACTACAGTGTGAGCTGTCACATCGTCCACTAAAAAAACGGCCACTGCATCCAGTTTTAGTGTGAATGGAGAAAGCGTGCTGATGAAGATGAAGCGTGTTTACAAGAATAATTTTTACATGATTTTTAAAGCAGATTTCATGCATCTCATTGAAACGTTCATCTCGCTTACAAGTACGGGTTTTCCTTCAATTAAGACTTGGTTGAGGCCATTAACTGCACCTTCATAGAGAAAGTCTCCAAAGTAGTACTGAATGAACCAAAGGTAGTTCCTCTGCAAGTATTCCGTCTCGAAGAACGTGCCAAAGTCAATAGTGGATAAACGAAGGGTTGGAATAGCATGCTCACAACTCAGAGTGCTTAGGTCACTTGCTAAAGGGTCTGTTACATTGTGTAATACAAAGTTTAACTCTAATTATATTTACGCAAATACTAAATGACAAATATTATGCATATTAGAATTGGTCCTGGTTTGTGTACCGGCTGCTCCTAAAAATTGTTTTTAAAAATTAAATGCTGATAAACTTAAAATTGAATACGTTACCACTTGATTTTTATTTTAATCCGTTAACTTACCTGGTATAGCACCATGTCTTACATTAAAACTAGCAGTGGCAGACAGCAAGCCATTTTCTACAATGATTTAGATATTTCAAGTGAGTAGTTGTTTTTTTTTGCGTTTGCTATGTATTTTAACACGACATAAAATAACTACGTACTAAAAAGAGACTGTGTTGAATATCCTGTCTCCTTCATGTAATTTTCATCTGGATCAGCAACAATCCTATTTAAGGCATAAGAGAAAATAAGCTTTCTATTCTTAATTTATCGGATTCATCAAACCCAGCAAACATCCAGTTTTGCATTTACATACCTCATGATTAAATTCCGAGGGTAAAGATGTATACCTTGAAAACGAGCCCCATTCTTATTAGACGCTTGTATGCTATAACGGAAATAGAAATTAAGAACTTCCTCTTCATGCTCGTCAAATATAGGAACGATAGGCCAGTACTCTGTTTGGGCAAGAAAATATTAAAATCAGTCAAGTAACGATTGGAGAGAAAGCTTTAGTTTATGCAGAGTAATTAATTACGTTTGTATTCATCAGGCCAAGTGTGGGATTTATTCCGTGCCCAAAGGATCACGTTTGAAGCCTTAAAAACAACGGAATTAATGGCTGAATTACTTGAATTTACTAGTAAAAAACTTTACAAAGTCTTACAAAAGGCTCGTGTGGGCCCACTCCCCCGCATGGAATAATCATGTACTTTGTCGCATCCGATTTTACACAACTCCCTTCATTACTTGTAAACTCCACGTGCTCAAAAGATCCAATCGGGGTTTGCTGATCATCGGTAGCATAAAGGATAAAACTTTTGAGCATTTCCGAAAACGGCGCTTCTGGAATCAAGCTGATTTGAACACGAAACCATCCATTAAGGGGATCCTCCGCTCCACCTGGACGACCTCTTATTGGATTTAATGCTATATTGAGATCGATGGTACCATCCATTAATAATTGTGTGGTGGTTGTCGGACTTCCGGTTCCAGTGCCATCATCCAGCATATTCTCCCTGCTAATAAGGTATTTACTCCATATATCTTGCGGGAATTTCTCTATTCCCACGGAAGTAACGTTTGGATCACCAGTTTCTCCGTAGGTCCCATCCACCAGGGAGTCCTTGGGAAGGCGAATGCAAAATGATGTGTGTAATGTGGCGACATGACGTGAAATGTCAATTAGTATCCAAACTATTGGAATTGCAAGCGCATGAATGCAGGAGAGAGGTCTCATTTTGATAAGGTTTGTAAGTAGAAACTGAGACAGAAATTTAATTGTCCGTCTTGATTGAAATTTACAGTACATGGGGTTTCCTGCCTGAGAACCGACTGCTTCCGGTAGTCAGGATTCAAACCTGTTTCTGGCAGTTATTAGAACACGCGTGCGTACTATTATTTTGAAACAATCGTACTATAAATATGAGTTTCGTTGGTAATTCATGGAGTTTGAAGCATGGACCACAATCCATTTGTAGTGATGAATTGCAAAACTACGAAAACCCGACTTATCGAGATATGACTACTCAATGACTGATGATGAGTCAGGCGCAAGCCATTATCCCCACTTTTAGCATTCCAGCACTTCATTAGCAGTCAGCAGAAACGAGAACAAAGGTCTATTCATTCTGCTACTCTTCAGGTTTAAGCTGAAGCCAAGACTTACATAACGCTTGGTGAACTATAAATTATATTTTGATTAAGTTATGTGTCATGCTTTAGAGTATATACAAATTAAGGGGAGGTCAAATCCCAAATCAGGTCTTTGATGAATAAGCAGGTCCATCTAAAACCCTTCCTTGAACTTCGCTTTTGATTTCACCTTGATTGTACCTTCACTTGTGCATGAGGTTTTAGGTCGCTCTTCACTCCGATGATACAGGAAATCAAGGCGAAGGTTTCTGTACATATATTGAAGGTCAGCATCTTGCTGACAGCAAGGTAGCTGGTGCGTGATAAATCAGGATGCCCCATGCCCTGACCATCCTGCCCTGGATGAAAGCATTAAACTATTTTCATGTGTACTACTACTACAATGTAAGATTTCAAGTGCAATTAAATTGGTGAGAGGTAAGATTAATGCAAGTAAAAGAGATATGATCATACATCAATATCCAGAAAATATATCATGATTTTTTTGGAAATCTAGCTGTCTGTAAATCGATTACATTTTTGTTTTCTTTACCTCTTTCCATTCCCATTTGTTTTACCTGAACCTGATCATGTAATCTGTTCTGATCTATCTCCTCCTGAACTCCTTTTTGATGCACCTGCCTGCTACACCATATCTACTGGTTGAATATGAAAACTACAAATGGAATGAAGTGAGCCGAGAATTGTTTTAGCTTAGATAGGCATTTAGTTATGAAAATGGAAGTTATCATTGTTATCAATGTTATCAGTATTGTATTTTGCACATAAGACAATGTTGCATGAACGAATGGTTGTTAAAAAATTAGACGTTAAATAATAAAAACTGAAGAGGAAATAAACATGACATTCAGGCATTTTAATATATTAAAGAATGGGAACATAGAAATATATTTCCATTTATTTTTGTAACTCCACGAATAATCTTAAAGCTGAAGATACGTTTTTACAAGTGGTTAGAAAGGAAATCCAAGCATGTTTTCTTGTGTCTACTTATTTTATGTTAGAGTAAGAATAAGTATAAATTTTCCATTTTGGTGATTAAAAACTAAAATAAGTTTCCACTAAAATATTACAAAGAAAGCTTCCGTTTAGAGCATCGGCTGAAACTCTCCTGGAGCATGTTGAATGTTGATGAAGGGATCCGCTAGGTACAAAGCAGGTTTCCTAGAAGGTTGCTGATGACTGTCATTCCAATCCCACGAACTATTAATAAATTTTTGAACCATGCACAATTAATAATTCATTTACATTCAATAAAAAATACAATCAAAATGAGCAAATCGTAATCATAAATCATGAAAACTTACATTTCATCACTTGCGTAATAAACGTCACCATCAAACTGTACGTTTCCTGATGGCATACTTAGAATAGGTTTACTGGTGACGTACTGTACATACTTTTCCTCGTTAATCTTTCCCGTTTTTACTCCCTTCATGGAAAGTCCTCCTGCACATGTTGTATTATTTACTTGGAAGATCAGTAGAACCGACATGAGCAGCAAGATCTGCAAAATAAAGAGGTTAACTATGAAATACCTATGTAATTTGTACAATTCCCTTGCATGCAAAATTTAAAATGTCACTCACAAAAATTTCGAACGTGGCAGGCATTTTGCTACTTTTTAACTTTATGTTCTAACTGAATTTAACATGCAAAACCAAGAAAAAGGAACACACTTCAATTGGAAACCGGACAATCAAGTAAAGTACACGTCAACTGTATTCCATCATTTTATATAATTTTGCTCTCCGTATTTACGAGCTTAAAATTTAGATCTAATAATAAATCAGTTCATTGTAAGCCACGGACAAGGCCGAAAACAAGGACCAGTGTAAAGGGCACCCCATCATGCTTGTCTTTGTTATTGACATTGTCATGCACCCAAGCAGGAAATTTAGGCACTTAGTTTATAGGTATACAACATAAGCTGTCCACAGTCCCAGACCTAATGCCTTTGTTACCTTTACATACTTCGGCATGACACTTCTGACCTAGACAGCAGTACTGTTTTGTTCTTCTGGATTCTCTGGATACGAGCTTGTTTTTGTTATCCAAAAAAGTAGTACCGATGGTCGATGGCACTTTTTTGTACTTTATATTTATCAGTTAGCTCATAGCTCACCTTGCAAGCGATGTTTTTATTATGTATCTGCAGTCCATATTCGTAAATAGAGCTCACAAATAAATACAAGCTACCCAGAAATCTTCAAAAATAGACAATCAAAATCCCTGTCAGTATCAGTATGTGGAAAATCTTAGAGTATAAATCAAGGAAAAGCTTTTGTGTCAATGAAATTGAGTTGAATGCATAAAGTTTTTATTTTGCTATTAGAATTAGATAGAGATGGAAAAATTCTCATAAATTATCGCTTCAGACTTTCCGTTTCATTGTATGCTTGCATCTATTTTTTTGTAATATTGAATACGTGCACGGCCTTGATACACAAAACATAAAACGTAAATTTTACTCGATTGAAAACTGCATCTAGTGTAGGTTTTATTTATTTTTTCGTATTAATCAAGACGTTATAGAGTAAAACTAGCAGTTATGTAAAAATCAGGCTTGGGTAATCACGGATTAGAATCACCAATCCTTAACCTGGGATTAGTGATTAAGTTAATGACTTAATCACTCACCCCAGTTTAGATTTTTCACATTTAATCACAATCACTAATCCCGAAACTAGCAACCTTTAGTCACTGTTTAATCACTTTATCAATCACCTTATCAGTAGAACGAAGATAATCGTAATCTTCTCTCGCAATTTTTTTAGTAGGATGCATTTTAATTTTTTTCTTAGCTTCACAAATATTGCAAATCATTACTCATCTTTATAGCCATTACAAAAAAATCTGTAATTAAACTCAATAACTAGTCGTAATCCCACTTGCATTTTTATTTATCATTTAATCACCTAATCACCGTTAAAAGCAAAAGTTTTGTTTAATCACAATCATCACTAATCACTTCACAAAAGTGGGGTGATTACCCAAGCCTGGAGCATTATTATGATGTATTTGTAAATACGATCATGCTAGTTTTGCGCATTAGAATAGAAGCTTGCAAGGGGATTATACTATTCAATGCATCTTGTCTAGCACAATAGTTTCCTCTTTTAAAAATTAATCAGACGTTTCAATCGAATATCAATTATGTAATGTATTTAATTATCATAAACCTAGTAAAAGCTTAGGTAAAGACTTTTCATGTAGCATTTTGGTGAATCTCTGTACATTCTTAGACTTATTGAATAGTGGGGACCACAAATTCTGGAGTTCCTTCACAGATATTTCCAGATTTGGGGGTAATGCACACTTGATATTAATATTTTCCCATGGAAACCTCAAACGTCCCTTTCATACAAATAAGATCTGTAAAGGGTTTTTGAATGTTGTAAGTCTTCATGTTCTTCCCCAATAAAACAAATATCTGGTTTTCTTCTTCATAGTTGAAATAGTTGAGGTTGAGACATCCCGTTAACACCGATTTGCCCATATCTTCCACGGTTATCACATGTGGTTCTGTAAAAAAGTGAAGTATTCAAATGATTGAACCTCAGCTTTCTACAATAACATAACTACAATATTATAGGCTATTTGCAGGTTTATGTGTTTCCGAAAAAGAGAACAATAGTCAATATTACCTCAAACCTTGCAACTTCTTTCCCAGTAATTTGGACTTCACATCAAATTCAAGTGCATTTCCATACACGTCCACCTTCACAAGCCAGTCCAGAACAAATTTTATACTTCGGAGCTTGTCATCGCACAAGTTTTTCTGTGGCTTGCGCCAGTACTACTTGTATTTGTATTAATCGTGGAAGGGACTCGCTACAAACAAAAAATATACATTCACAACACATTTAATAAATTATGGCAAAAAAAATGTACTGTTGATGTAGATTAAGGATATGATAATAAAACTACACTGCACTGTTGCTTGTCACTACTTATTTGCTAGTTTTCACTTGTTCCCTGTTGAGAATTTTTGTGCCAAACACCTATAAACTACATAACACATTGCTAGTACTATGCCAAAGAATACAAACATAATTGTTGCTGCCTTGATTTGCTCAAAGTTTACAGTAGAATCGATTTCGTCCAAGCCGACTTTTACGTTTGTTGCCATTTCTAAACTTGGATGTGAACTAGACAATAATTTTAAACTGCTAACTTAATATTTGTGAAAGTTTAAAAAAATATATTCATACACGCACAACTAGAAGAGGTTAATTGGCTGTTTACTTGAAGCGAGCCAGGAACACACTGGGGACAAAATCATGTTGTTTTACAGGTAGACAGGCTTGCATTAACTTTGCAAAATATTACAGGTTTCTCATACTGTAAGCATCCAAAAAAATGTGTTTACACTCCTTAATTATATATTATGAACTTGAACTTTAGTATCGAGAACTTATAACTGATCTACAAATGATCATAGGCAAACCGTTCTGTTTGTGTGTTTGTTATAGGAGCTTCCAAGCGCAGACCTTTCTATTCAATTCTAGCTCTCCTCTGTTTCTGTTTGGTCGTGAGGATGTTAGGACATAAATGTTAGGACGTGAGGATGTTAGGACATAAATGTTAGGACGTGAGGATGTTAGGACATAAATGTTAGGACGTTTGGACATAATTGTTGGGACGTAAGGATGTTAGGGCATAATTGTTAGGATGTTAGGACTACAATGTAATAATGTTAGGACATAAATGTTAGGACGTTAGGACATAATTAATAGGTCGTTAGGATGTTAGGACATAAACGTTAGGACGTTTGGGCATAATTGTTAGGATGTTTGGACATAAATGTTAGGATGTTAGGATGTTAGGACATAAACGTTAGGACGTTAGGACATAATTGTTAGGACGTAAGGATGTTAGGACATAAATGTTAGGACGTTTGGACAAAATTGTTAGGATGTTAGGACATAATTGTAAGAATGTTAGGAAATAAATGTTAGGATGTTAGGATGTTAAGAAATAAATGTTAGGATGTTAGGACTAAAATGTTAGGATGTTAGGACATAAATCTTAGGACGTTAGGATGTTAGGACATAAATGTTAGGATGTTAGGACTAAAATGTTAGGATGTTAGGACATAAATGTTAGGATGTTAGGAATAAAATGTTAGGATGTTAGGACATAATTGTTAGGACGTTAGGATGTTAGGACATAAATGTTAGGACGTGAGGATGTTAGGACATAAATGTTAGGACGTTTGGACATAATTGTAAGGATGTTAGTACATAAATGTTAGGTCGTTAGGATGTTAGGACTAAAATATTAGGATGTTAGGACATAAATGTTAGGATGTTAGGACATAAATGTTAGGACGTAAGGATATTAGGACATAATTGTTAGAATGTTAGGACATAAATGTTGGGACGTTAGGACATAATTGTTCGGACGTAAGAATGTTAGGACATAATTGTTAGGACGTTAGGATGTTAGGATATAAATATTAGGATATTTGCACATAATCGTTAGGACGTTAGGATGTTAGGACATATATGTTAGGACGCTAGGACATAATTGTTAGGACGTTAGGACGTTTGGACAAAATTGTTAGGACGTTAGCATGGTAGGACATAATGTTAGGATATTTGGACATAATCGTTAGGACGTTAGGATGTTACGACATAAATGTTAGGACGCTAGGACATAATTGTTAGGACGTTAGGATGTTAGGACATAAATGTAAGGATGTTAGGACATAAATGCTAGGATGTTAGGACATAATTGTTCGGACGTTAGGAGGTTAGGGCATAATTGTTAGGATGTTAGGACATAATTGTTAGGATGTTAGGACATAATTGTTAGGATGTTAGGACATAATTGTTAGGATGTTAGGACATAAATGCTAGGATGTTAGGACATAATTGTTCGGACGTTATGCTGTTAGGACATAATTGTTAGGACGTTAGGATGTTAGGACATAATTGTTCGGACGTTATGATGTTAGGACATAAATGTTAGGACGCTAGGACATAATGGTTAGGACGTTAGGATGTTAGGGCATAAATGTTAGGATGTTAGGACATAAATGCTAGGATGTTAGGACAGAATTGTTCGGACGTTATGATGTTAGGACATAATTTTTGGGACGTTAGGATGTTAGGACATAAATGTTAGGTCGTTAGGATGTTAGAACATAAATGTTAGGACGTTGAGACATAATTGTTAGGACGTTAGGATGGTAGGACATAAATGTTAGGACGTTAGGTCATAATTGTGAGGTCGTTAGGATGTTAGGACATAAATGTTAGGACGTT
>JAQIXX010006138.1:0-12693 GCA_034700605.1 Willowsia nigromaculata
TACGAAGTATTTTTGACACAAGAAATTAAATCTGATGCCGACATTAGGCTGAAATTTTCAACCAAATTTTTAAGTTGACCTTGTGACTCTGTTAGACTTTGTGCCATTTTAGTATGATTGATTGCGTTTTTACAAACACAGCAATTTTTTTACTTTTGATTACATTTAGCTTTTAACGAGCGAGTTCAGTTTAGATGCTTATGCTTCAGCGTCTCAGACGGAACTGACAAGATTATGGATCTAGTCAGATTTGGAATGGCAAATGCAAAATTTACATTCTGGTCCGTAGTATAAGTTCTCAGTCATTCGCTGCTAAACTTTTGAAGTGTCCTCATAATATTACTATCTACAATATTTATAACTATGGGAATGTTGTAAAACGAAAGCACAATAAATACTTTGTTCTTCTCCCCAACTGACTTAGCTAATAAGTTGCTATAGTAATATCTAGGCTATAAGGGCATATTTTTGATATGGGATTTTGATTACTGTAGTATTTACAATTTAACTCAAAATCCACAGTCGTTGCCTTGTCTTTTAGTAAATTAGTTTGATAAATTCTTTCGATTTCGCTTGAACATTATATTATGACTCTAGTTGTTAGTTACAAGAAAAAGGGACTTTTCCATGTTGGTTAGTGATAAAACAAAATCTAATCTTAACATAAAGCAAAATAGTGCACAACATTTTTTAAACACGTTACACTATGGTTTTTTATGGACTGTATTTGAGGAAGAGTTTATAAAAAACGCAAGCTAACTATTTCAAGATCCTCGAGGTGTCCAAGCCACTTTTTTGACAGACGACATTTATGCCCAATAAAATTCAACAAAATACTTTCCAATCAGATCTAAATATTTAAATACAACACTCTGGAAAAAATAAAAAGCCACATAATCTCACAATTTGTAAAAACGTCAACAAGCCGCAAAGCAAAGGAATTTTTAACACAACAGGAAAGCAAGACACAAAAATACCGCGGAATCTTCACAACAACTTAAAACGCAAATCGATAATTTGCACGTTAAGTAGTGGAGCCAGAAACTCACAAAAATCACAAATTCGCACAGGTTAAAAGGCAAATACATCACAAAAACAGCTACCATAACGTTCAATCACTCGTGGAGATCTTACATCATCTTTTACATGAGATGAGGAGGCTACTAAAAATCAACTCAGAAAACGACGAGAATTCGTAAATATAATTGAAAATTGGAATTAAAAAACGGATTATCCAGCAAATATAAAAATCTCTATTCCTTTCAAATCTTCATAGTCCAACTGAAGACTATCCTTCCAGTAGTAACTTCTCCCAGAAATGTAACAATAAGCTCAAGCATACGAAACAACCTAATAATAAAGTTTGTGAGTACTTTTTGTAAGATTGTAGGGAATTTATTAAGACAATTTGAAAAACAGAGGGATGAAAACGCTGGAATATATATAATGCTTGCAAAGGATTACAGAAATGTAATTCGCAGGAAATTTTTAGATGAGCAATCGTGTACACCCTCGACAAATTCATAATTTGAATCATCTGTACAAAATTTTAGAATGACACTGCACATTCTTTTGCAGCCTTTATACCAGATCTATTAATTGATTCCATATACCTACTATACATTTTGAATCATGCGAACTTGAACCCAAATAGAAAATGCATTTTACGTGCTGCAGATATTACTGCAATGTATCTTGAACTTCCAAATGAATGACTATTCATTTTTTCTAACAAAATAGTCATAAAACTACTCTACCTTTTAATGTCTCGGCCAATCAACTAAAATCGCTGCTAGACCTAAATCTAAGTTATAGGCTTATTCAATATGAAAATGATATGTATTACCATCACAGAGGGATACAAATGGGTAACAGTGCTAGCGTTAGAGGAGGAAATATTATTACAGCAGTGAGGCCTTCAAATCAACTTAACGGACCAGAAATTCTACTTAAAGCTAGGTTCACAGATGATATTTTTATGATAGTCGATGTCAACGAATTACAATGTACAATGATTGGAGATTATACCTTTACATATATAAGGTCTTCTGAATCCGGTTTTAGAAAAAATTGACACATTTTTATGGTGTATGCATATATTGTATGAAAAAGATGATAATCGAGTGCAATTTTTATGAGCAAAATGCATATTTGTATTTGAAAGTACATATATGGTAGGATTTTTGCAGGGTTTTGGAAGGAAGTGGGATGGAAGCTGGGGAGTTTAAACATTTCCACTGGAAATCATCTCCAGTGAAGCATTAATCTTATGGGGTAAAGGTTACAAGGTTATTGAACTACTATCGGAGATATTAAGAAATGCATTGAAAAGCTCCTTATTCTAACTGGTCATTCTTTTCCAAACTCTATACAAAGACCAATTTAGAAGTATTCTTTAGGCAATAGGCCACAAGTTTATTTCCAACCAATCGTAACCTCCGTATCACTGTACGCAGCCTATCCCTGGGCACTTAGATACCTAGACATAATTGAGCAGCTGAATGTTACATTCCTAAAACCAACCGCCCGGACGGAGCTAGCGTACAGCTGGTTACTTAGGCGGACTTGAAACTGGAACACATACACTTGCACTAAATATATACAAGTAAACACTTTTTACTGGTTGCGACTACTCAATATGAATTATAATAGATTTTAAATACCTTATCTTCTTGCATTACTGAAAAAACGAACTTCACCAAGGGTAGTAAATTTAACTGCAGTCAACAAGTGTTTGAAATCATGCGGAGAGCAGATTGTGCAACTATAATAAATATTAGCAGTCCTATTGAGTTCGACTCAAAGATTTTCACTTTGCTGACTGTTTTGAAAGACTAAATTAGATCAGATGATATGCATGGTGTAATTACTTCAGGAAGGAATTCATAATACGCTGCAATTATTCAACGAATGACCGATACGTTTCGTCCAGATCAATATTTATTGCTAAGCGAGCGTTATACAAAGTGTAAAGTAATTTCACAACTCAGGCTTAGAGGCTCAAGTCACATTTACTTAGACAGATAACCATTTACATTCGTACACATTTGTATTCACATAACGCTACAACAAGTGACAGTATGCAAAACAATATCATTAAATGACAACTCCAACGAAACTCAACCCTCGAAGAATTTAATTAGTCCCATTTGCAAAGAAGAGCTTCATGGTTCATTTACTAAAATCATAGCTGCTCTTAAGAAAAGAAGGTTTGATCTGATGGAGGAGTGTTAAAACCTTAAACTTGTAAAATCTTACATTTACTGCGAAACAGGTAGTAACTATGATTGTTTATACACATAATTAAAGAAATGGCTTACATTGGTAAGATATAAATATGTACTAGGTAAGGTTAATAAATAAAAATACGTCCTTAACTCCTTATGCAATATGTTAGTTATTAAGTTTAAGACTTTTTAAGTGTGAAGTTAGCTCAAAATGAGAATTTTTGGATTATTTTAACCCGGCTTCCTGTTTGGGTGCTACTTCTTTTGGTTAACACTAGGATCCGTAGCCCCTGGCTCATATGGGTAGCATGATTATGGGTGCCGTATCAGGTCTTACAGTAGCGGCGGACTTCGTTAACAAGATAAACCCATCGTTAGGAAGCCGGGAGAATTCGCCCATAGAAGCAGCTATGGCTACGGTGACATTTACAAAGCGATCCGACAATGTACTGTTATACAAATCTTATAATTAAAACAAAAAATACTGGGCCAGCAAGCAATTAGGAAAATCATGAACTCTGTTAAGTATTCCTCGCTCTTGTAATAATTGCTACATTTCTGGTTATCTATGCCGCCTTGCTAATAAAAGCCGTCAATATTCGTTCTGATCAAAATGTCAATGTAGTGCGAGGATGTACTTGTTATATGACGTAGTTTAAGTGATGAGAGCCTTCAATGCTCCATGTTGAGCCTTAAAATTATGTAAAACTTAACTTAATTTATAATTTAAAAAAGGGATAAGATTATTCATAATTATTAACTGTAAACAAATGTTGTTATAGAAACGTCAATAATATGTGTTGTAGACTATATTCCTCTTTTGTTATTGTATCTAGTAACGCTGAAACAATGCATTTTAGTATATTTATGTGTTATGTTCTAATACCAAGAATGATTTAAATATTAAAACATATAAGAGACATTCAAACATTTATTTGGGCACCGCCATTTAAGAGCAGGTTTCTTATCCTAAATAAAAATATTCCACAAATGTTAAACTGCATGCGTACTACTGCATGAACGATATTCATGCTCTGATCATGGGCATATCTCATGCACTTGCACCAACTCGTGCCCTAGTCCAGTTACCTATTATTTACGTCAATGCAATACATACTCCCACTCTCCTTACTTCACATCTCATAGTCACCTACTCCATTGTTACTACCTGACCACCAGTTCTGCTACCCTATCACTGCTGGACCATCATATTCGTCACCACTACAACCACATACACACACATATTTTATAGCCAGTCTTGTGCTGGTCTTTGCCTTATTAATATCGGAATAAAACTTGTTCTCTCTCTCACTCTTTTCTATCCTCTACTTCTATTTGTTGCGCATATACTTATTTTACAAACTGGCATTACTGCACTTTTCATATTACTATTTGTAACAGCTAGAAATGCCTGTTATAGTACACATGCAAGAATGAGCCACAATGAACCAAAGTTATGTACCGCATACTTCCCTTGTTTGTTTGTTCATTCACAATCTCAAGAACGATCTCATTTTATTCATGAGGTGCAAAGCAAGATCTAATACAAGTGCATTTTATTACATTTAACGTTTTCATTAATTAGGTGTGTAAAATAATAAGATTAAATTTTTTTATAATTACTTAACTGGGTAATCTACTTAAATATTATGTATAGATAAGCTAAAAATTATCAAATGAGATGTGTATATATGTTTTTAAGCTTAAAAAAGTAATAATTATTATATAACTGCATTTCAATAGCCGTCAGAAGATGTCGTATGAATAAAACGATAAAACTGAACACGGTTTCCAGTTAATCGGAGTCATTAGTCATTATCAGAGTAAGAGAACTTAGGATTTGTCCTATTCTTTATCACTTCACCTATCGCAAATTGTTTTGACATGTTGAACAAAGCAAAGCAGAGCAAAGTAAACAAATCATGTAGAAATAAGTTATTTTTCACGTGCACACTTCTCATATTTCATGTCCTAGGACATGAATATTTGAGAGATTTTTGTATATTTTGTTCTATTTCTGCTAATATTTTAGTAATGTTTTAGATATTCATGAGCTAAAAATTTGACACTTTCCCAAAAAATTAAGCAGTATTTATACCAGTCCAAATTGATGGAAACATAAAATTTATGTGTATTAAATAATAGTGTGCCATCGTATCGTGTGAATGAATATTCTTTAAAATGTGTACATTGAACAGAATTTTAAACAATTGCAATTTTTCCGATTTTTAATGTAAGCAGCGTAAAAATTGACAAAAATTTGTTCTACTTTTATATTTGGACGATTTTTAGTGCATATTTGCATACATATCCTCTCAATTTACTTGCATATTGCCTCTTACTCTGGTCATTATCATTTATCCTCTTTGAAAGATTTTTATGGCTGTATAATAAAAGCTGCGACGCATGGCGAAGTAGTTATAATACGAATGTAAGAAATAAGGAACATACAGACAAGTTCAAATCCCAGCAAAAACTATATTAATTACATCTTTTAAAGTACTATATTCCAAATATATTTACAAATCAAGATATGAAATTTATAGGCCAAATTGTTTCAACCATCCTTGTTCCTTGGCAAAAAGAAGGTCTTTGTACACAAACTCCATCGAGGAAGTAAGTCCATAAGAGCTCTCGTAAAATCCTGGAATTACACTGAGAACGTTTTTGCTTTTAAAGAAATCTTTCTTCGTTGATCCATCTTGCAACCACTTTTGTATTACTGGTGCCATGTTAAGAAGTGATATATAATGAAGTTCAAAGTCCTTAAAGATGCTTAAGGGTCCTAAAGTCTCCTCCATAGCTTTTCTAGCAAACTCTTCAGGGTCCACCGTTTTTATATCACGTCCAAAACGTTTTCCAACTAAAATAAACTCCTGTTCAATGTCCGGCTTCAA
Organism: Willowsia nigromaculata; assembly: GCA_034700605.1. Taxonomy (NCBI): domain Eukaryota; kingdom Metazoa; phylum Arthropoda; class Collembola; order Entomobryomorpha; family Entomobryidae; genus Willowsia; species Willowsia nigromaculata. Next base: position 6,125 of record JAQIXX010006138.1, read on the forward strand.
ATTTATGATGTTGTATATGCAATTCTGTGCACAAGGATTAAAACATATCTCTACCGAAACACTAGCACAAACATCTACAGGAAACATCGGAAGTGGATACGGTTTACTGGAAATGATTTTCGCCATCAATGAGAAAACAAAACGTAGCATGTAGTGGTTCTGTTCAAGCACAAATCTTCCAGTTTTGGAATCACCGGTAATTAATGGGTATCTAAATACTTTACCGGGAATATTTCTTTTGGTAACGGCTTCTCTCATGATGACGTCTCCAACAAATTTGCTTACAGGATAACCTAGCGTAGTGATACCATCAAATTCCTTTGGTTCTGGCCAATTTTCCGACCAGTTTCCATCATCGTCAACATTCAAACCTGCGAGTAAACTTGATGCATTGAATATATGCTTAAGCTTCCGCCCAGTCACACAAAACTCCAAAGCATTTTTGAGACCACCGACATTAATTGCACGCATCGAATTTCGGGAACTTTCCTTCAGGTAGAATTCCACATGTTGAATTAAAGCTGCGCAGTTAAAGACTGCGTCAACATTGTCGACCAACTCATTCCAAATCTCTTTCTCCATCCCAAGTTGTTCCAAAGCAATATTTCCAGACACACATCGGACTTTTCTCGTGTCGATTTCATGGAGCAAATGTCTATCCTTTAGAATCTCTCGTAGTCGTTCGTCTTCTGAGAAATTTCTTCTTGTACGAATCAAACAAATGATTTGTTTCACTTGTGACCTGTTACACAACTCCCTCAACAAATATGGTCCCAATGTTCCCGTCACTCCAGTCAGAAGAACTGTCGATATCTCATCAGCTTGTATTCGCTGCTGGTCTTCACGTGGCGTAATGTTGTCGGGAAGTATACAGTCTTCAGCAATTAACTCCGCCACTTGTTCCACAGTAGGAGCTTCACTTGGCAGTCCCATATCAATTCCTTCTATGAGATTGAAAACATCTTTAGATATATCCTGGACAGTTTTGTTATCCTTAAAATACGATTCATGTATTGTGGCTCTGTCTCCAACGACAGATTGAAGCGAATTTTTAAATTCCAGAATCATCATTGAATCAGCTCCAAGATCCTGAAACTTTAAGCTATCTTTAACTTCGTCCTTATCGTTAATTTTGAGATATTCTGTTAAGGTTAGGCGAAATTTCTCTTTGAAAAGGTCTTGCTTCTCTGCGTAGCTCTGTGTTTTGCTATATGCCTGCCAAAACTCATCATGGTTTAAGTCTTGTAGCTTATTAATTGACGACGATGTGACTGTTGCTTTCCAAAGGCGCTTATCAAGATATAAACTAATGTGAGGATATAGTTTACTGAGAAGATCAAAAGTCTTAATGTTGAATACGCCGGTTTGAACCCTTTGGGATTTTAAAACATACTCTAAACCATTCATTGCTTCGAGATTTGTCAGTGGCTTGAGTCCTGGTAAATCAAGTTCTGTTGCTACGCCAACTTCTCCCCACTGACCCCAATTGATTGATGTTGCAGGGAGTCCGATTGAATTTCTATAGTGGGCGAATGTATCCTCAAAATGATTTCCAGCTGAATGATTGCTCTGACCCCGGGCGCCTGCAATAGATGCGATCGAAGAAAACAAAACAAAGTGTTCCAACTTGGAATTGTGTTTCGTCAATTCGTGTAAGTTTAAAGTTCCTTCAACCTTTGTTCTGAAAGTACTTGAAAGCGTATCCCAACCCTGATTTTGGATAAATGCATCATGTAGAGTTCCAGCTGCATGCATGATACCTCTTAATTCAGGGAAACACATTTCCGGAATTTGCTTTTCAAAAAGTTCCTTACATTGATTGAAATTCGATACATCTAGTTGAACTGCGGCTACCTTGGAGCCATATTCGGCATTAATCTGTGCGATCTGATGTTCGAGATTTTCGGTTGGAGGATGCCTCCCTGCAAGCAAGACATACTTTGCTCCCATCTTCACCATCCACTTACAAACTTCAAATCCTATTCCACCCAGTCCTCCTGTTATTAAGTATGTTGCATTCAAATGAAACATGGGCGTGTACACTTGCAATTTGCCATTAACTTCTCTCATCTCTGGTAATTTGCATACGATTTTGCCAATATGTTTTGCCTTTTGCAAGTATTGAAGAGCCTCTCGAATGTTGAGACCGCTGAAGCTTATGTACGGAATTGGGTTGACAACCTTTCTTTCTATGAAGACCTTCAGCTCCTTCAATATATCGCGCAACTCTAATAACTTCAAGGTGGTAATATCCGCAATTGTATATTGGACATCTGGACGTAGCCGTTTGACGTCTTCAGGAGTCCAAACGGAGAGCTTGCTCATCTCCACAAAGCAAGCACCTTTCCCGCATGCATTAAGAGTTGCCTCCTTAAACCCTTCGCTAGTAAGTGAATTTAGTACAACGTCGACTCCTCGACCGTTGGTGACGTTCAAGATTTGATGGCTATAGTCTGTGTTTCTGGAATTAAAAACATACTGGATTCCCAGCGACCTCAGATAGTTCCGTTTCCTTTTACTTCCAGCCGTTGCTACGACGGTAGCTCCAAAGTGTCTGCAAAGTTGTATTGCACTTAGACCCACCCCACCGGACGCAGTGTGAATTAATACTACATCGTTTGGCTTAATCTTTGCCACACTAATCAGGCAAAGATAAGTGGTGGTAAAGACCGTTGGAAGAGTACAGGCTTCGCTAAACGTCATATCGTGTGGAATCGCGAGAACATCAACTTCATTTGTCTTCACATGACTTGGAAGAGCAGCGCCATGGATGTTGATCCCAAATACATTATCGCCAACATGCCATTTGTTTACGGTTGCGTGTACACGCTGCACAGTTCCAGCAAAGTCAAAACCCACCGCATTTGAATCTTTAAATGCTTCCGAAGGCTTAATTATATTAAACACGTCTTTAAAGTTTAGAGCTGATGCTTTCACTTGGATTTCAATTTCACCTGGCATCAAATCCGACATTTGCAAATTACAAAATTGCAAATCAGAAATGGACTTGGAGTCAGGCACCACGAGTTGATATCTGTCTGTACATGGTGGTAGTTTCAAATCTGATAAAGCTGGTTTCAATCCTAAAAGTTTTGGTACATACCGCTTATTACCTTGATATGCCACTTGTGGTTCTCTTTCAGCGTGCCATAATTCCTGGAACGTTTGAAGGAGTCCCGACTCATTCTCGTTGTCACCAATGTCCACCAAACGACAGTTCAAATCAACGCTCTCGTTTTGGAATGCTTTTAAGAAACCTGCTAGTGTACTATATCGAAAACATGTCAATTGGTTATCCTCAACTGGATGTATACATTTACCAAGCACAATGATTTTTAGTCCTTTGGTTATCTCCAATCTCAAAATTGACTTCGACAGGTAAAAGAAGGCCTGAAGTATGTCGTCTTGACTTTCACGGACCCCTTCCAGCGACCAGCAGTAGACGATACCTTCTAGCGAGACACCCTTAACTTTTTTGATGAATTTAATAACTTGAGTGAAATCTTCTTCTGAATTTTTCCTAACTTGGAACTCGATGCCATCTTCTTTCTCGTGCACTTTGTATATGGAACCTGGTACGACCTTAATAACGCTGCGATTGCCAACTTGAGAAATTTTGTCAAGTATAAACTGAGACGTTGTGCTGTTTTCCTGATGAAATATTATCCATGTTATAGCTTTGACTTTGGCAGCTTGGATTATTCTAGCTGGTGCATCAAACTCCTCCATTTTGCGTCTACTCAATATAAACGAATGATGCTGGTTTACACTTGGGAAGTTTCCGACCACCTCAAATCCTGAATTCTTCAAAACTCGTTGCCATTCATCGCCACTCAAACTGCAGTGGTTGAGTCTTACATCAAAATCTTCGAATCTCCAAAATCCATCCACGGCCCCGAAAAGATAAGTTATGCAGCGATTTACTTTTGTCAATTCTAATATACCGAACCATCCTCCTGGCCGTAATACCGAGGTAACGTTTGTCAGGGTTTCCCTCAAGTTTTTCGTCGAGTGGATAACATCCGCAGCATAGATGATATCGTAGTATTCTGGAACAAATCCTTGTTCAATTGGGTCCTCTTCGATGTTAAATTTTTTGAAAATCAATTTGCCGAGATACTTCTCAAATCTCTTTTCTGCAGCAATAAAGAATGTCGCTGAAATATCCGTGTAGGTGTATTCAAACTCAACATTTAAACTAGACAGAGATTCTAAAAAGTATTCAGAAAAAGCTCCAGTACCCGCACCTATCTCACATACACGCAAAACCGGAGTATTCTTTCTCGAATGAGTTTGTATTATATGGTTTAGGGATGATTTTAAAACACTAGACACCATTTTCGAAACGGGAAAATATATTGTATAGTCTGTGTAAAATTTCGCAGCCGATGGGACATCTTCATTTTCGTCTCCTTCTGGAAATAAAATATTCAATGCGAACTTTTCACCTTGTAAAATACTTCGCAAATTTTCTCCTAGTTTGATAAGCAGTTGTGTGGGTTTAAAAGTTTTAATGAGCATTGTGGTAAGCGTGGGTAAACTCAATTCAGCATTTACATGTTCTAGAGAAGGTGGCAACCTCAAAATTTTCCAAGACTCCTCCCCAATTTTCTCAAGAACGTTTTCTTCTTCAAGCAAGCGTAACATGTAGGAACCATATTTATAGAGTTTGTCACTGATCTTCAGTTCTTGAAGGAAGTTAGTTTCCACAAAATTTGTGCCAACTACAGGCTGGAATCCACATTCATACAAGGAACGCAGCATGTAACAGTAAGAAAGCCTCTCCAACTGTGTAAATGTTAGTTGGAGATCGGGGCTTAATTTGTCACATGAATCGATAATGTTAGAATAAAATTCTTCATTGTAAAATTTGTCTTCAATATCCTTCATGTCAATTCTGTCCTGCTGAGGCCCTAATCGAGGACGCCATGTCTCCTCCCACATATCTGGCATATTGGAAGTTTGTTGCTCCAAAACAGCTTCCACAGTTTTCAACGTGGTTTCAGCAAAGCTGACATCCGTCATTGAAGTGAGAATGCTTCCATGTGAGTCAAGGAGTGTGGCAGCAGTTGTCTCGTTTTCTGTATTGTAAACGTGAACAAACCGTTCCCTGAACTGATCTTCTCCTTTTGAGAGCCACACGAGTTTCCCGACTTTTATTGGGATGTACAGCGTCTTCTTCCACCCCATCGTAAGTTTTGGTAACATCACCGCTTGAATCATGGCGTCCATTATGATAGGGTGTATGATGTAAGATTCAGACTCTGTATCAGATTTCATCGGGTATCTTACTTTAGCCAAGAGAGATCCGTTCTCATATCTCCAAACTTTCTCCAAACTTCTAAATTTATTCCCAAAGTTTAAACCAACCTCAGACAACTTTTCATATAGCTGGGTAATCACGGTGGAATCTGACGGGCTCAACAGAGTGGTATGAAACTGCTCTTTGTCGAATGCCACGATTTGCTCTTCTGCACTCACAACCGGAGAAAACATGGCGCTTGCATGGTGCAACCATTTCTCTTCAAATCCTGTTTTTAACATGTGGAATATCTCGAGTTTGACATTGCCCACGTAAGCCTTGTTCAAATCAACTACAGTCTGCACTTGACAGGTTTTGTCCTCTTGTAAAGCAAGGGGCGCCTTAATCACCAGATTTTCTATTTTCATAGGATGACTTAAATGTCCTAAGGAATCTAATGAAATTCCTATGCTGGCAAGTCCTGCTGCAAGACACATTTCCAAGTACCCTGCTCCTGGGAATATAATTGTTTGTCCAACCGCATGGTCTTTGATATACTCAAGGCTTTTCAGATTCAACCCGTTTTGAAATAATTGTATGGGTGACGCATTTGGAATCCGGGAGCCAATCAGCGGGTGAATTATGGTTCCATCACCGGTTTCCAACAAATCAGGCCAAAACTTTTTTCCAATAAATGGGTAGTGAGGAAGGCGGACTTTCCTCCGATCAAAGAATTGATCAAATCTATGCCAATCTATGTCCAATCCTGTAACGTATAATTTTCCTAGGTTGTTTAGCAAAGTTGTCCACTCATTTTCGTTCCTCTTCAAAGATGGCAGATACATCAGATCAGTCGTTTCATTGTTCATCCCTGTAAGTGCCGATAGCACAGGCTGAGGACCGATTTCAATGAATATCGCGCATCCGAGTTGAACTGCTTTTCGACTAGCTGCCAAAAATTGCACACTTTTTCTTGTCTGCTGAACCCAATAATCTTCATTTATTGAACCGCTCTCAGTTAAGTCCCCTTTCAGTCCGGAAATGTATCCACAATTTGGCTTCAAATTTTTAATATCAACAGTTTTTGCAATAGTACGGTACTTCTCCAACATGGGATCCATATATCCTGAATGGAACGCATGTGTCGCTTCCTGCATCGTGCATTTAATGTTGGTGTTGCGAAGGTGCTCTGCAAATTTTTGAACCAAATCAGTGTCTCCAGCAATAACGGTTTGCTGCACTGAGTCGACTGCTGCTATTTCCAACAATTTATTTTGATTTCCACCAGCAAATTCATTAACCATCTTCACAACCTGTTGTTCTCCTG
>JAQIXX010006139.1:0-12692 GCA_034700605.1 Willowsia nigromaculata
GTCCTCGTTATAATGGCACCTCGTTATAATTGCTGGCTTTTCCGCGACCAGTTGTAAGATAAAGCCATGATAAAATGCGTCTCTTTATATTTGCAGTTCTCCATACTTGCCGATATTTATTTGGGGTGCAATTATAAAGAGCCTTCACTTTACTAATTGAAAATACGTGTAAGAAATCCATTTCAAACCAAGTAACGTCATCTGAAGGTTTCTATTCGCCCCAGTCTCATTCAACTTAAAAAATTCATCAATAGTGAGCTGTGTAGATTATATGCAAAACCAGAGACGATAGGTGTTAGGACCAGTTATTTGTCTTCTTAGTCATGATTCACAAAATTGCAATACGAATAGCAGGGTAAACCGTTAAAAGAGGTTGGAATATTTACAGTGGATTAAAATACGCAATTGTTTTTTTTTTTGATAAAATGAATAGTTGCGTGCCGGAAACGGAATCAGATTTTTTGGGGTGGCTAGAGCACTATAGGCTTAAAATAAAAATGTGAGGATGTTATTTGCGAAATCAGTAACTACAAACGTAATCAGTTATGGTAGAAGAATTATGGTAATTCGATTGAATTCAAAATAAAACTGTACTCGGCAGCATCAATATTTATAAGCAATCGAATTTAATACGTGAATGGTAATCAACGGTAAAAATTACAATTTGTCTGAAATGTTTTTCTTTCTAAATTGTTACTTGCTTTTGCAAGAATTACATCCATGAATTTACTAACCGTTCTTTGGTGTGATTTAAGTACAGGGAGGTGTCCAGCATGTTTTGAGGAGTGAGATGGGGAAAATTGGTTTCTTGTGTAAGCCACCATTTATCAGAAGCACCACTTTATGGTTGCATAATCTTCTTCTTGTTAAAAGCATTGTTTCTAATATTTCTGATTTGAATGAGGCAGTTTTTCAGGTAGATATATCGTGAATACAAGCGAACACGTATATTCAAAACGAAAGTTTTTGGTGTATTAGCTTTATATTGGATTTTGTCATAGTCTCGTCATGACTTCCTATATCACTGTCAAACCTCTAATCTTCTTAAAACACCTAAATTGAAATTTATAGAAACTGCTGGACGTGTATTTCTGTTCAATGATATGAACTGCGCAATTCGCTCTACCAACCGCAAGGTGAAACCTTCATGAAATAGCCCTCAACATTTGTACTTTCAATTAATCGGTATATTAAAGATTTTATTCACAAACATTAAGACAAGTATCATATTTAGAAGCTGGAAATTTCGTTAGATACAAAATATATGGAATAATTGATGCCAGAAAAAAATTATTTATTTCTTAACTCACTAAATGTAGCATTGTGCTGCCTGTAAAATGTTTGAAAAAGATTCGGGGCTCCTAGAATCCCAGATATAATTGTAGGACAATAAGATAGGCAAGACGAGGTGTAATTCAGAGTAATAAATCTTGAAACGAAGAACGCTGGTAGAACCTTGCAAAATCTTCACAAACTTAGGGCCGACCATCTCTTAATAAGTATAGAGCCACATAATTATTCGTAATTTATACTCATGCATCGTTTTCCGTAGATTTATTTTCACGTTGTTGGGATAAAATAAAGTTTGCGCTAAGTTTAATTCATGAAAACGGTTAATGGTGTAATTTTGTGTGAACGCAGATTTGATTGGTGTATATGAGCCCAAACTGTAAGAACATGAATTTCATTCATAGGCTTGGCCTCAGGAACCCGTAGTTTGCTCATGCAGGGTTCCCTAACAGGTTGCTATAAAACATGATATTTTCGGCGGAGCCATTTTTATGTTCATTAAGGATTTTTGATTAAAAAACAGGGATTTTCGCCGAATGGTTTGCAAATTTCAGGGTTTTTGGTCTCACTGGGGATCTCATTTGCGATCAGAAAAGGGTTTCCCCAGGGATTTTTCAGGTTCATTAGGGATGGCAGATTTTTGTGTTCCCGAGCCATTTGTAAGAATTTGCATGTCCATTTTAAGTTACTTCTTTTAATATTTCTGATATTTATGGTTGCAGGTGTTTTCACCTTTTGCATTAGTTTTACAGAAACGGCTTCCCCCTTCTTAATCGTTTTTCCGTTCTTTGCAAATACCACTACTTTGAAGAGCAATTGAACATTTAAAAGTATTGAGTTTGTTATGTTGATTGGAAACTCAATAATCGTTTCTCTTATTTAGTCATTTTCATTTCTCTGATAAAGTACCAATATGTTGTATGGTCAATTAACCTCGCGCTGTAGTTTGTGGCAGAAAATGCTTAAAAAAGCTACTTTATATGCCTTGCGGAATTTTTGAGCAACCAAGCAATCAGCTAAATGCAATTGTAATATTTACAGGGATTAAAATAGTTAAAAAGCAAAATTGTTATCAAATGCATAGTTTTGTGCCAAAAATGGAATCTGAATAATTTCCGATTTTAATCGAGGTGTAAATCATTGGGTGCCTGAAATTTTTGGAGTAACTTATAAATTCCAGATATGGCCAAATACGATTTGTTTGGTATTTTTGAAAATTATATGTTTTATATAATTCGATAAGGTGTAATAAAATTTTTTAAAATCAGCATCATATGATCAGGGTTTGGAAAGTTATGGCCATTTTCCCAAAAACATAAGGAGTGCCAATTTATTCCGAAACTACAAAAGCGTTAAGTAGTTAAGTAAAGTCAACGATATAAATGGAATAATTATTTCTGCATAATAACACGGTCGTTTGAAATCTTTAAAAATAAAGTCTGATTTTAGTATAAATAGGTAAGATTTCTTCATGACATTGTAACAAAATCTTATATAGTCAAAACTCTGATAACATATGTAAATATGTTGACTGGATTCATGCTTAATGTTTCAAATAGCCCCGAAATCTCATCGACTTCACCTACAAGTAGACAGTGGTGAGCTACAAAGATATTTTGGTAAAAGTAGATGCGGCTATTGTTGAAACCACTTATATATTTGTTCAATTCAGAAAACAGGGATTTCTCCAGGCAAAAAACAACATTCAAAGTGAATTACTTGACTATTCATGAATGCAGGAACATAAAGGATTTAAATGGAAATAGGATTCTTCTGGGTAATTGTCATGAATATTACTTGAATTAATTTCGTGAATTTAGGCAGTTTTGATCCAAACACCACGGGTATTCAGCAATCTGCCTGTCGCACAAAGTTTTTGACAGGTGCAAAGGACTGATAAATGTCATATAATTGTTAAAGAAGAATAATGTGAGTCATAATAGCAGAACATGTGATGCGAACGGGAAATAAGTTTTTTAAAAGTAGTAGTAGAAGTAAGGAAGAAGTCATTTTTGCCGCTAAACAAGGTATCAGAGTGAAACTTTTTGCAGCATGCAAAGAATTAAAAACTGAGATTGTGAATTGAAGGATTTTCAAAAACTTTCAAAATTATCGGGAAAAAATTTAAAAATTGATTTACTTAAAAATTTCTTGAGTTATGTGGACGACGGTATTGGAATATGCATTGTTTTCATAAAATCAACGTTTTCCCGCCAACTTTAAAAATTTTTGAAAATCCTTCCAACCACTATCTCAGTTTTTAATTCTTTGCAGAATGCAAAAAGTTTCACTCTGATACCTTGTTTAGTTTGGAAGTAAATTGGCACTCTTTCAATGCGCAATTAAATATTACATAACCTCTACGTGTTTTGTTGTATTGCGTAACAATTTTGTGTGTAGGATAATCTAATGTAGCGTAAAAATTTACTTATTTCAAAAAAATCATAGACTTGCGTAGACCTACCTTGTCGGAAATTCATAACCCTGCTCAATGCTGGGTTATCTGGGAATTTCTTTCTTTGAAGTCGTTTTATTATTTTAATCACTACACTTACTTTAACCTTCAGACAGATTTATCTAGCCTCAAGTTAAATTACAAAACTGTAAAACAAAACGTAAATAACGTCGAAATGCTTTATCTCTCAAAATTTGATTTATTTGTAATCAAAGTCAATTTTGTGAATATATTTACGGCATATCATTTACCTTACGGATTTTTGTAGAAGATTCATCGTCACGTTTTTAAAACGAAGCAACAAAATACTGACAAAAACGTATAGGAAAAATCATCTTTTAAATTTCGTTCACACAAAATTTCTAGCAAATAATTATGAGGGAATAAATCTGGGATGATGAACTGGGGACACGTAATGTTTGGTTCGCCATCAGATATCTTTGCCACAATAACAAATAAATAACCAGTTATCACCAGTTAAATGTGTAACAAGAGCACTTGCCAATAACGGTACAAAATTCATGCCCACAACAAATCGCAAACATTCCCTTGAGAGGTGAATGCGAAATGTTCGTAGCCACTTCACGAGATTTGGTACTGCAAAAATAATTATTTATGATTCATGTTTTCCAGTTGAAAAGCTTAGAATCCCTTATCGTTAAGCAACAAGTTTATTAACCTATAAAGCATTTAAATGCGGAATTTTGAGCGCATTTACTATGAATTTTAATGATTTTATGACGTAAATAAATGGACGACAAATCCTTCTATTCTTTGTTGGATAGCTTATGCGCCAACAAATTTCCAAAGTTGCTGAACTTTGGTACGAAATAATGAAGATGGTAAAACAGCACGGAACGGGATATGAATAAGTAGGGCTGACGTAGTTCGAAAAACGGGTAACTTGAAAGCTTTTGTTATTTTTGGTAGAAATAGAGAACTTGACCTTTACCAAATTTTTTTGAAGCTTTCTAGGTCGAAACTAAACCAGAAATTTGATTTTTGCATCTGTTTGTCCAAAATTAGATCCTTTCCTGTAGATTTTGAATAGTGAGTGGCGCCAAATTTTAAAATACTAGGTTTTTTTGAAAATGACCTAAAATGCTTGGAAACCGAAACCGCATTCAAAAAGCGCAGCTCTTTGTGCGGCTGGTACAGCTTTTGGTTTTCCGATGCCGATCCAGAGTCATTTAACATTTTTCAAAAATAATAATCGACTTCCATGAAAATATTTTTTTTTGAAATCAGACCTTGGTAATTGGTTATTTTTATCCCCTACTTGAGTGAAAAAAGGGATGATATATACATTAATAACTGAAAATTTTGAATAAAATTGAGAAAATGACCAACTACCAAGGTCTGATTTCCAAAAAAAAATATTTTGAAGGAAGTCGATTATGTTTTTTGAAAAATGTTAAATCACTGCCGTATCGGCATCGGAAAACCAAAAGCTGTACCAAACGCACAAAGAGCTGCTCTTTTTGAATGCGGTTTCTGTCCTCCGGCATTGCCAGTCATTTTTCTAAAACCGTAGTATTTTAAACTTTTGCTAAACTAAACGCATGATTCAAAATTTAACGGAATGGATCTGAATTTGGACACACAGATGTCAAAATCGAGTTTCTAGTTTAATTTTGACCTAGAAAGCTTCAAAAATTTTTTTGCAAAAGTCATATCTCTATTTCTAGCAAAATTAACAAATTTTTTTTCAAGTTACCCCGTGTTTTGAATCAGGCCAACCCATTCTATACAACACATCCCATTGTGCAGCGGTGGATAAATTAGTGAAAATATATAGTTTAATGAATACCCTCGTAGAGTATGATCATGTCGGTTGAGCCGTTTGTTGAAGATAACTAAATTGGAATATATGTTGTATACATAATTTATTCCTTCACCATATTTTGTTGGTAGCTTTGCTTGTCCAATGCTTTAAACTTTTATATGAAAACAAATTAGTTTCGGCAAGTGTCTCTGTGCAAAAGATCGGCAAAACAAATTGTGTGACATGATTTAATAAAAATTAAGTTTGAAGCGTTGATTTTCGTTTTCTGTGTGAGAAGTAACAATTGTGAAAAATATTTTTTTTAAGATTATGAACTTGTCAATATTATATTACCAAAATAAGTATGAACTGCATAAGCATGTTTGGGAAAGTATGGGAAATAGTCATTCTAGCTTAAAAACATGTTTTGCAAATATCGAACCTCTTTATTTAAAATTGTTGCGTGCTTTTGTAAATTATAACTTTTTCCTAACATAATAAAAATTACTACTTGACAGTGAATTTGAATGGTATGGTAGCATCCAAAAACTGGGGGTTGGTGTTCACAAAATGTGCCATTCTTGAGAATACCAAGCTTTAATATAATAGCTTTTGCATACCTGTTCCTTCGAGCAAATTCTGGGGAATCCGGAAAAACCAAAGGTTTTTTCCTGTGTTCATATTTTTTTTTCAAAATGGACACATCATGTGAATATCACCTTCATCCTTTTCAAAACTTCCTTATTATTAAGCTCATCGTTACCCAACACGAACACCACATACAAGAAGAGGAACTTTAAATCAGGGTTAGAGAAAGTTTGATGCAGGGAAACACTGTTCATCACCGGGCTATGTACATTTCGGGGAATGAGGAAGCTGGGTTTGCGAAGCGAGCACAACAATTTCTTGCACCATTTATCATTGGGCGGACTTTTAGTCATGATGGAGCGAAATACAGAGGAAAGGTGATGCCACATATTTGTAGAAGTTTCAGTACTCTGGCTATAATCGGCAGTTTTGAAACATTGCCTTTAGAAACTTCAACTTACATGAAGAATATTTGAAAATGCGAACTCAATGTTGGTCTTTGGTCAACTAGATGGAAAGCGTGATTTCTTTTAATTATCATAATCAATACTGAGGACACAGAATCTCCGTACATAAGTGCAGGGAGAATACCTCCAATCAATTTTCAACACAATGGGCCCGTTGCGCTGTGCATTATACCAGTAATATTATCATTTTATTGTTTGAACGTCCAAACAATTATCTTGAAAATGACATCATCTTTCTAATATACATATTTGTATCAGACCAGCATTTACAGAGTCAGTAGAGACTTTCTTCACACTTATCAAACAGCGTATGCTCCAGTTTTTCATATACCAGATATTCCTTATGCTTAGATTGCAGCTCAGATCAACTAACTGTACAATTTTAACGAACAGCACAATTCCAGAATATTGACGCGTCCTTGAATAATTTCAAAGGCTACGTGAGTGAAAACTCACTTCTCACGTTGCGTTGGATAGCCAGACATATAATCAAAGGATTTCTCAAATGATAACCTTCGATCCGAATATATGCAATGACCAGGACAACGACGCTGATGGCCACATCTTGTATTTGTTGTCGTTGACATGGCAAGACCCCATTCAAGACTTACAATTAGTAGAATGCTTTAGACCAAGGAAACTTTCTGGGCCCACATGTTGAACCTGCCATCGGCGTTGAGTTAAATGTCCAGCACAAACTACAAAACAAAAAACTTTGAAAATATCTCGCGTTGTAAGTTCCTCAAAATTTTGAATCTTCAATGTATGCGTGAAATTTCCAATAGTTTATGCGTTCCGAAAATGGCTTTAAATAATCGCACATGTAATTTTTGCAAACAATTACTTGCATTTACTTACAATTACTTGTTAGCATGATTTTTACAAAATTCATACTCTAAGTTAATTTGTGCCATTACGCAGCCATCCATCATCATCCAAGTTTTATATGTACAACTACACACAAAAATTGGTAGGATGTCATCCAGTACAGTAGTTACGAAGCAAGGAAAACGCTAAGGCAGCATAATATTGAGCATGTAGCATAACGGATATTTTAATCCGTTTACTTAACTCCTTCCACAAACAAAATTTTACGTTTTAAGAATATTTTGATTTATTTTTGGCTTCTTTACTTTTTTGATTTTTAAAATTCACAAAGTATTTTTCGGTTTTTTAACTACTGATAGGTAAATTAAACGCGAGTAGTTACAGTGATGTGCCGTAGCGTAGGCACATCAGCAATGACGCGACAGATCACAAAATGACCAGATATTATGAGAGCAATTATCACAAGTGCTATGATAGCATAGTGGCAATGCATCCGACATGACATCGGAGACAGAGCGTTCGATTCCTCTGCGTAGGAAACTTCTGTTAGTTGCTCACATATATCTGACTATGCATATTAATAAGCGGGTGTTATAAACACCAAATATTCAGCTCAAGTTCAAGGATCATACGTAACGTCGAGAGTTCGGGGTAAGCAGTGATTTTTGGCACAACTTGGATATGGGGTCCTTTTTTGCTCTTTAAGTTTTTGCAAAAAGCCGTGATTCCCCAAAAGTACTTATCTTCCAACAAGCAAAATACGACATGTAACAAATTGTATTTTTTCATGCTCCCGTTCCAAAAAATCACGATCCTAATGTATACATGTAATTAAAAAATAAAGCATTGTAAAAGTTGGTTCGATAGTTTGAATGAATACTTTGACTATATGGTTAATATTATTAATTTGTATTTTTGTTTAGTATATACCAACATTGAAAATTTATACATTGCTAATTCAATGTTGTTGGCGCTGACTTTTTATTGCCTTTACCAATGTAGCCATCAAACACAAAAAAGGTAATGCTTTACTTTGCAGCACAATACGTAGATGAAACATTTAAGTGCAAACATTTAGATATTTGTAGCATGAGATTCCAAGATTTAGTTTAATTTACATGAACGAATCAATTATGTTTTGAGAATATAAACAATTGGTATCCCCTTTTGGGTTTCTCTGCTAGTAAAATTTTATTGAGCATAAGCATTTTTACTAATCTTTAATACAAACCAAGGATTGATCCGATGATATATCTTCATTAACATAAATCGACCATTCGAAATTTAAAAAACGTATCTTTCAATGAATAGTTGTGCAAAATTGCTTTTTTATTCCAATCGTGCGTTGAAATCTACTATTCAAGGTTTGTCGAAAAAGTGCTAATGCAAAGGTCAAACTCAGATTTTAGAGGGTCAAATATTTACAAATCTAAGTAAAAGATTGTTTAGGAGTCGGTGCTCATGCATATCAAAGCGCATGTAAAATCTTGTTTGATGTTTCAAGTCTTCGTAAAAATTATTTATTCCTTACATTTCAATATATGATTATGATTCTTGCCGTATACTTCGGTTAGAAAAAAATTGTAAAACATAAGCTGGTCATTTTAATGGTACATATGTAATACCAATTTAAATTTTTAATTACATTTCACATGCTAGTTATTGCTCACAAAAGCATGATTGTCTTAACAAGTTTTTGAATAAGATTGTTATGAGAGAATGCTAAGAAGTAATCTTTAGCTAAGGATATACTGATGGCATTAAACAATCTTTGAGTTTAATGGAAATTTTTTCAGTTACTTGATAATTTATTTATCATTTATTGAGAAACATTGAAAATATATCTTACACAGCAAAGTTACACAGTTCACAATGCTGAAAGTGATACATGTAAAAAAATTAAAAATAAAGTACAGACTTAAAAATTAGGAAAAAGGAAGAAGTTCACGCTGCCATTGAAGGCGCTGAAATAATATTACCTTGATGACTACATAACCAACTTGCGTTTTCGTAATCCGAATCAATAGTTTGCAGAGACGTGTCTTCTTCTTTAGAGTGGTAAAGCATATTAACTTTTGAACGACCTCTAGATTTTTGGGCTGGAAAAGTTGATGTGAGAACTGCTAATAATATAAAAGGTATCATTGGCTCATCACACCCTTATGAATTATTTTATGATGGTCACATTTAAAACTTTAAAAACACTTTTGGGATACTTAGCTACATAAATGCTGGTTTGCTAAGTGTATCTGATATTCCATCACCCACTCAATTTATATTCTTCCCTATAATAATTTTTTTTAAATAATCCTACATTATTTTAGAAAATCTAATAATATAGAAGTAAAATTAGGTTTCAAACAACAATTTAAATTACAAATATAAATTCAAGATAATTGAAATATATTTACATATTTAAATTTAGTTTTTTGTCGAGCTAAAATATACAAGGTAAAGGTAGAAAAAATATATCAATTTAATTTTTTTAATTTGGTAATAATAATTGCTGATTTCTGACAATACAATTCTATGGTAAATTTTTTAAGAATAATCAATTTTGTACATCAAAATAGAACCAAGGTTCACATTGAAAGATTGGTCACGATAACATTCAGAAATTTCTTACTCAAGAGGCTGGTTTTGCTTCAAGTAAAGTATTCCTTTATTAAGCTAAGTTTATTATATTCACAAAAATATTTAGGAAACGTTTCCCAAAACACTACAATGAGGCTAACAAAGTGTTCCTTCAAGATATTGCTTATACAAAAAAAATTCATTCCTCCTCCATTTATCGGGGACTTAGTTTTGTTGCAGCTCACTGAAAACCAGAAATATTTCACAAAACTATGGCGGGCGCTTGAGTGCTTGTCAGTATTTTTATTATCTTGTCATTTAACTGTCTCCGTGTACTACTTTTGGTGGCTGTTTTACAACTGGAAATCCTTCACCATTCAAAATGTCGACCGAATTATTCTTTATACCATTTTCGTTTGTATTGACATTATCTTTTTGATAATTTACAATACCATGGCTTGCCATAAAGCTGAAATCAAGTATATGGTAAATGAAATCATTGTGTTAGCTTCGGAACATTTACAAAAATATTCAGCCACTAGGAAGTCAACCAGTGAGAAGATTCTTGAAATGATTCTATACTTATTCTGCTTTTCATTCTTCCTCTTTTCTGCGTGTATACAGGGGCTGCCTTATGTCATTGCTTATGAACCTCTGCAGTTATGTTTTGGAACAAGCGTTTTTATGAAAGTTCTGGCAGGAATATTGTATGGTTGTGTGTATTTGCATGCAATGATGACCTTTCTCTCTACAAGCCTTTTAATCATCATTTATTTAGAGAATATTTACGCATATTCTTCAACCACGTATTTCTCTGAAAAAACTTCAATTTTTTCACCTGTGGAGCCAACTGATAACTTATATCAAGTTTGTTTTAAACGATTCCAAAATATTAGGATTTTAATTAGAATTGGAAACAACGGCGCAGAGACAATGCTCGTAAATTTGATTTTTGTCGGCATTTTGTTGGCATCCTCGGAGAGTTATGCAACCCTAAAAATGTACAGATTTCTTAAAATCTTCGTATACATATCATGTCCCGCCTGTTTTATTGTTTGCTTTATAATCGCAGTTCTATTAACAGCGGTGGCAGATAAGCCACGCCAAAATGTGCTTAGGTTTAAGCAGTTTTGGAAGTTACGTGTAAACAGAAAGGAGAACATTAAAAGAATTCTGGCAACGCCGAGTATTGGATTTCTTGTGGGCCCATATGGGGTTGCACAATCTAGGTTGGGTTTACATATCTGTAATCTAATTGTACATAATACAGTTACTTTACTTCTACTAGGTATAGTTTAGAGAGTCTTGACAAATTTGATAAGTTTCCAATAAAACGGAAACAAGATTGTTTTTAGCTTTAGATACTAGTTACTTGTGAAACTTATAATGGGCTTATATGTACATATTCTATTTTTTATGTGTTATGCTACATGCGCCTAATTTAATAAGGAAAGTATGTGTTATTTCTAAGTTAATATTTAGACTGTAAATATTGTTATAATAAGCACTTGCAAGTAGTTGTTATCTATTGAAGTATTTCATTCACACCAGAAAATAAATTAACAACAAAATGTTTTGTGTTTATAACTTTCCATCCAGTTTTTTACTTTTATGAGATTCATAAATTTATGTTTATTAGGAAACATACAAATTCTAATTTATTACACATTGAGTATAGATTTTTTGTTGAAGGGTTATATATTTGAATAGAAAGGTTTTAAACCGTTTAAGACAAGTAAAATTTACATTACTGAGTTCCATCTAGTGTTTTCGTCATGTGGGAAGCTGTATCTGTGAGTGTTCTTATTCTTATTATCTTCTTATTAATTTATGGTGGATCAAATATTGCATCTAATGGAATCAGGGAAAGTAGTTCACCTTGGTATTATAAAGAACTCATATGCTCTAATAATTTATTCACAAATTTTTGCTACAAACTATTCACTATTGAATAAAGTAACGTAATACAAACATAACATAAAACCTAAAAATATTTGATTTGTCGCATTTCGTTTCAGAAAGCAAAACCATTCCTCAATCGAACATACTGCATAATTTTTTTTGTACGCTTGCTTATTGACTACACAAGCATACTGCTTTCTCTTGTCAAAATGTATCATCAGGCACAACTTTCTACTCGATTGCTGGAAATAATTTTCGGATGAAACACCAATATTTCTCGATTCAATAATATTATAGTTTAGTATTGTCAAGAGGAGACCATTATAAGTGTGTTAAACACCATCAGAAACCGGTTGTTTCAATGCTACCTCGTTCTATCGTTTTCGAACACGTATTCACCATAATTTGAGCTTACATAATGTAAAGCATCTCAATTCTACCTCCTTAAATTTATAGCACTGAAATTCAAAGAATTGGCAGGTAATTCACTACTTTTTATTTCAACAATAAAATGTCAACAATTCTTTCTAAAATAAACATCTGGAAAATCACAGGTGTCATCTTATCAATAAAATTGGTTGCTCCAAAATTAAGTTTTATCGGCGAATATGATGAAAGTAGCTTCCTATATATGATTGGTTCCCTACCCTTTAAATTACATTGCATATAAACAAGGTGTTTGCTTGAAGTGTCGTGCACCTGGCCACAAAACCCGAACAAGAAAATGTTTCCTATAATAGCATTCCATAAAATACTTACGAAAAATACTGTATTCATCATCTTCAAAAATATGTTTTTCGATTCATGAATTCCGGGAGCAGGT
>JAQIXX010006140.1:0-12692 GCA_034700605.1 Willowsia nigromaculata
CGGCAAGAATGTTATCACCACTGTGATGGTCACGGCAGTCTTCAACGCGGATTCGGATGATCCCCGTGAAATCCAGTATACTACTATCAAACCCATAGGCACCGGAACATTTGGTGTAGTATTCCAAGCCAGACTACACGAAGGTAATGAGATTGTTGCAATAAAGAAAGTTCTTCAGGACCGGCGGTATAAGAATCGCGAGCTTCTAGTTATTCGAAAGCTTCGTCATTTTAACATCGTCACCTTACACTACTTCTACTACTCCAATGGTCTAAAGAAGGATGACGTTTATCTCAACCTGATTTTGGAGTATTTGCCAGACACCCTATCAAAATTGCTCAGACGTTACACAAAAAATCGACAAAACCTGCCAATCTTCTATGTGAGACTCTTCATGTTTCAAATGTTGCGTGCTTTGGAGTATCTCCATTCATTGGGAATATGCCATCGGGATATAAAACCTCAGAATCTACTGATTGATCCTGACCAAGGAGTTCTGAAACTTTGTGACTTTGGTTGTGCCAAACAACTGGTTCGTGGGGAACCAAGCGTGTCGTACGTCTGCTCAAGAAATTATCGAGCTCCGGAGCTAATCTTTGGTGCGATAGACTACACAGTTAAAATTGACGTTTGGAGTGCAGGATGTATTCTTGGAGAGATGCTGCTGGGAAGGATTCTATTTCCTGGGGAGTCAGGAGTGGATCAACTTGTTGAGATAATTAAAATTATGGGCACACCTACTAAAGACGAGATTAAAGAGATGAATCCACACTACAATGAGTTTAGATTTCCACAAATCACTCCTCAACCTTGGGCCAAAATCTTTCGTCCTAGGACCCCACCTGAAGCACTCGATCTCATCTCAAAATTGCTACAGTACAGACCATCCATCCGGATCTCGACGGAAATCGCTTGTGGGCATGTCTTTTTCGATGAGCTCAAGCACTCCACAACCAAGCTGCCGAATGGGAGACCGTTGCCACCAATTTTTGAGGAAAGTACAGCGAATAGTAATAGTGGAGAAGCCAGTAGTAGCAGTAAAGCTCCAACGAGTGCTAATGACAAAAATAGTACAACAGCCTCCAGTAAAGCAAAAAAAGATCCCTAGCAGCAGATGTGTGACGGACGCTGAGAGTTGGGATTAAAAAACTTTTGTTTTCGAATACACATATTTTTTCGTATGTTCATTTTGTAACCAGTCTATCTAGTAGAATGTAAAAAGTTTATACGAATGTACAGAATTCCATAATAAATCTTTTGTCGTCTCCTGAAAAGTTTAATTTTTACCAAGAATGATTTATTAGAATTATGCGTGTGACACGTAATATCCGTTTTATTATTATTTCAACAGCATTTTCATGCCTCACCTTGAATGAATTAAGCTAATTGATGACACCTTGAAGAGGAAGAGAACGAAATATTTTTACTGCTGAATCATACTCACTTATCATTTGTCAATTCATTTCAATCCTCGTTTCGTCACGGAATGCAATGCAGAGTTATTACCTTATTACAATGCTTATTGCTATAATACTCTACGCCACGATAAGTTTAAGGTAGTTTCCTAGAAATTTTCCAGACAAATGTGAGTGCTGAGCAGTACATGTACTTATACACACCGAAACTTCATATTAGCAGAAGGTAGAAATTCATTGTGAATAAATATGTGACTACTATGTGACATTAGACATTATATTATTATGGCGCAGCGTCCCTGTGTTTAAGGAAGCACATTGTTGAAAACTTCAAAAACAACCTTGTTAATTTCTGTTGTCAGATTTTCAGCGTCTACATTACTTGCCACTTACCACCATGCTTTGAATCGTGATTACTTTATTACAATGTAGTTTTTGTGTATTTAAATGTCTTCCTTTAATCCCATCACGATATGATTTTGTATTATGAACTCCGTCTGTCACATTACTGTACCAAGCAGAAAGTGCGTACTCGAAACTATGAATTTGAAGGCCGTCTCTTTTCAACTGCTGGAAAAACTTTTCTTCAGTACTTACGTTGCAGTGATTAGACATTTTGTGTTATCATAGTATGTTCATGATATTTTTTCAATTTAAATGATAGACACAAATCTCATATCATAAGTATTACGAGAAACTTATCAAACTCTACGGGATCCTACACACTACACCTACTTATTGCATGCATATTGCATATCCACATTTTCCACATGCGATAGACATCGCATTATGAATCTGAACTAGTAGCGCATTTCCTTCCTATTACCAATAATGAAATTAAACTTACACATGCATACACACATTTTCAATCTCTATTTTTCCCTTCATCAATGTTCCGTCTTGGACCTCGTTGAGATTAAGATAAGATCATAAATCAAACATCATACTAGCGTTAAACGCTATATTTGAAGTGCCTAATTAGGGTGGTGTTGGTGTTAGTACCACATAGCCTTACCCTCCCTAATCAAATTTGGTAACCACACGCAAGAAATACGCAGAAATAAAATGAAGTTTTGAATCTTGATATCAGGTTTGTAGAGTAAAACTACAATTCATACAAATACATAACACATTAAGCGCATAATGAATGACCAGACTTGTGCTACTACACGTTTTACACACACTGGTTCAAATTCAATTTTTACTACAAAAGCTTTTGTATAGAATATATGCAAGTGTAATGACCTTGATGTTTAATAATCATAATTGATACAAAAACAAGATTTTTTAGTTCTATATACTCCTTTCAGTTTTACTATTTACCTCCTTTCCATATCACTGGAATCTAAACTTGTAAATAAAATGCATCATAATCATACCTATAGTGTAAACAACACACAAAATATAGGTAAACATGTAACCAATTTTACTGCTTTAAAAACTGCAGAAAAATGCAGAAAAGCGTAACAACGCACTTCAATAAATCTTTTACAATCATTTCCCTTTTTTAACACACAAACCAACGTACCAAATAACTTTTGCTGTTTTGTTAGTGCGATGATGCTAATCTGACTTTTGTGCTCACTTTTTAAAACCTCCGAGCTGAAATAGTTGACAAGGTCAGTCCAAAAAATTCGAGCATGTAACGAGTACGTTTCCTTGAACGTCTCCTCCAAGATTTTTTTCTACTTTTGTTAGAAAATTTCAACATCTATATGAATTCATCAGCATTGTAATAGTTCATTCATTACTATTATTCAACTGATGATAAACAAAGATTAGAACAATAAATAAAAAACATGCTTTAAAGTGTCTCTGTTTCATTAACTAACAATGTGTATACAAAAAAGTTAACTGTTCTGTAATTGTATAGCATCCATATTACTTTGTCTTGACAGTTAAACATTTGTGCATACATAATCCAATAATACTCTCGAGTTACATTGTCGGTTATCATGATCAAATCAACATGGATTTTTTTTGCTGTCAACAGACGTGTAAAACGATCGCTACTTCCCAACATTCAACTACACAATTTTTTGAGATTATTATTGTGATAAAAAATTATTGCAATAAATAGTTGGCTCGTAAGCTAATTGGCATTGGCTAGCATTTCAAATATGCAATTAGACATATGCAATTACAAAAGCTCTTCATCATCCAACAATATAATGGCTAATACCAAACTCAGGAATTTTCCTTAAAAATAAAAGCAATTCGTTAAAAAACGAGCCCTTCACCCAAATCAACGACTGATTATTCATGTATAAAAAGTAAACAAAAGTGAAGCACATTTAACGAGATTGCATGTATTTTTTAAAGCAACAAAATCTAGGTCTTCCCTTTTCCTCATTCCAATCGAACCGTTTCTAAGTTGAATTTAGAGCTTATAGTTTGATGTATGTAAATACCAAGCGTTCTCGTATATAGCCACGGCCATGATCATTAACCAACTTAATCTTTTTTCCCTTTCGATACGAGCACCCTTTCCTTTAAGTATCATGTTAAGCAGACGGTGCAATGCAATAATGATAAGTTGGAAATCTCTGCCTGAGACTACAATGAAAGTAAAACATGGCATTTAAAATGCATGTTGTTGAATTTTATTGTAAATTTCGTTATCGGATCAAGATGTACGCAGCCACGCATCTGACGCATAACCTCCCCCGACCAATATGTTGTCTGTTTGTCATGAATTAAAATCTCCAATATTACCTTTTAAAAATTCTGCTGAAGAAATTTTCAGATTTTTTTATACAAAATTATGAATGCTCTGTTGTAATCGATTTTGAGAAAAAATGGAGAAAAAATCATGATTTCCGTTTTTTATGATCCACGATATTTTGACAAGTCTCACGCAGCGAGACGCGCACTTATTCTGGGATACTTAAGCAAAAATACTTAAGATTAAAGATCATCATGTTATTATAATATTTTTAGAAAAAAATTTAAAATCTTTTAATCAAGACGATCATCCTCAGCAAGCTATACGTGGAGGATACAACACAACAACTATTTCATGTGGGATTTCTTTCGATAAGGCAGTAAAGCGAATGAGCAATCACACACAGCACGACTAAACATTGGGATGAATCTGTATATTTTTAATGCAATATTGTTCAAATTAGTTAAGTATTTCGCAACAACATCTTCATCGAATAAAACTTTGCCTTATCTTCTTACAAATACTATCAATAAATTTTTGCAACAAAGTCATTAGCGTCATTAGCCAAGAAAAAAGCGATTTAGCTTATCTTTAAGAATGATGCTGCAATTTCGCAAGTACGTATAAATCGCAGTGCTGCATTTTCAAGAAGAAGTATGATGAGAATGGCCAATAGAAGGAAAAATTTAATCTAATCTTAACACATCGTCATTGCATCTTGAAACCCTTTTTTATAAAGGCTAAAACTTTAACACGGCCATGCAGACATATTTTTAAAAAATTCTTCAATGATTTGCATCTGGATTGTAAAATTCATAATCAAATTAAACTAATAATGCAATCTGTACAGTTCATCAATAAGAGCACACAAAAAATATTTATATTTTGATACGCGCAAAATTGATTTATGAGAAAACTATGAGCATTACAATGACACGAAATCTGAAATGATCAGCAAAAACGTGAACATTTGATGCAAAAATGAGCATTCATTCATGATTCAGCCAGCATTATTCTACATTAAACTAACGAAGCACTAAAACGATCAATCAGATTCTAAAATTGCTTTATATTCATGTAATCTTGAGATCTTCGTTGTTTACACTGTTTATCAGTTTCTTCGTACATAATACAAACATCATCGTCTGTTCTCATACCGAAAAGTAAGTGCACGCATTTTACACAAATGCATACACCAACAACAGCAATCACTTACATACAAATTTTCAAACGCAATTATAACTTGTGAGCCAATACTGTGCATAATGTAACTTTTATTGAAAAATTCACAAAATCATTGTTTTATGACTGCTCGGATATTACAAAGAAATGAGGTGTTTAGTGTAAGGATGCAATTCATCATGTGTTAATAGTTTAGATCTACGATTTGGTTAAAATTATGCATATTTTAGAAACTCAAAACGATTAAAAATATGCTACCTACTATATACAGTGCATCCAATGATAGGTAGGCATGCATGTATTTCTGTCTAGTCAAGGTCAAGATCCTTGCATATAGGAGACGGAATTTTAGAATAGGAGCTACCATTTATTTGTTGAAACATTTGTTTAGAAATAATATATAATAATCATGAATCTAAAGGGTTACCTTGCGTAAAATATTTTTGTCGAGTCCATTCAACGGCTGTGACAACAGATTTCTCAAGGTTTCTTCCGATGTTAGCGTTTCACTAGCCAGCTTTCTTTCTTTTGCAACTTTTCCATGTGAAACAGTATAAGTATTAGTGTCAACACGTTGATTTCTACGTTCACCTATTGAAGAACCGTTTTCACTGCCAGTTCGATGTTTTTGATCATTGTCACCAAGTGAGAGTGACGAGACTAACGATGATGATGACTCAGCAAGGGTGTTTGGTAACAACGTTAGTGGTAAATTTCCCCTATTGTCGGGGTTGCTGCGACTTCTTAAATAATCATTATCAAGTCTTGTATGTGCAGAAAGTATTTCCCCCTGAACTACATCACAATAATTAAAACAGTTTAGGAGAAAGGTGGCAAGCAGAATGAAATTGAACAGTGGTCGAAATAAATTAGAAACGCCGACAGCTGAACTAATGACGATGACATTATTGCTACCTCTTTTAAAACTTTTACATTTATGTTTAGTTGTCTCGGCATGGGTAGTACTATAATTAGCATTCTTACAAGATTTCGAATCTAATAAAGATTTTGTGACTGTGACGGTGTAAAAAGCGTCACTTGAAATAAACTGTGGGGATGCTTCTCTCTGAACATCTATTTTATTTTCTACTACTGTTGTAAATCTTCGGTGCTTTGAGTCTATCATTTGTGGGGAGATTCCACTTTCCTTTATTAACGTATTTTCACCAACTCCCCCACAAAAGGATCGCTCTGATCTTAGCCGGACATCATTCTGTTCGCTCAACTGTTTCTGTGATTTTCTTAATGATGGTGATAACCTAGTTTTTGTACATTTATTGTGAGCATCAGTACCCATGTCACAATGACCGTCACTTCTCTGATAAATGCCGTTATGCTCATATTCATCACAAGCATCTTTATCCACCGAAATGCCACTCTCACATCTTCTAATTCCTTTGTTCAGCTTCTCATCAGCGTTGCCCATTCTTCTTGTCTCTCCCTTTTCATGTCGTCTTTTTGAGGGGATTTTAGTAGCACAATCGAAAATTTGCTTGTAAATCCGCTTTTCAGGGAATCGCAACTTTTTTCTTTCTTTGCATTCATGCTGAGCGTTGCAAAAAGTATTTTTTTGATGATTTTGTTCCTCCTGTTGTAAATGTTTGTAGGTTGGACTGCTGTTGTTGTCATCTTCCAAAGTAGTTTGAACAAGCTTTCTTTCTATTCTGCTATCATCTATACTTCCGGTCCATTGGGTTTCATTAAGTTGCAATGCTAATTGTGAATGTGGTGTTGCACAAAAGGGATTTTTCGCCACTTTATCTGCTAATGATTCATTTCTGCTTGGATTGACTTGACAGTCAGACTCCTCCGCATTTTTGAGGGGAACAATCATGATAAATATGCGATTTTCACCGCGTTGATTATAAGTCCAGTTTTAAGCACTCATGATTGCATTTAGGGAAGATGCAGCTACTTTTTGTGCTTTCTTTTCATCATCAGTTTCTTGCATCATGTCATTAGCAAATCGCCCCAAAGTACAAAACATGGTCGTTTCCCCTTTTAATCTGATGACACGACATTGTCACAAACCACGATTATTATACGTAAAGAATAAATCAAACTGCATGCATAATACAGGAAATTATGTTAGCATGCATATGACTGTATCTTGAGGAATTTCATTCAAATCGCATAACATTGTCGAAGACGAAAGTATAAATTTGCAAAACAAATATATCAATAAACAGAACAAGAAAAGTGGTTTGCCTTTTACTTTCTTTATCAAAACCGTTGTTCTAATTTTTTCCTTAAAAAACAGAAGTGATCCATAGAACTCAAACCACTAACTTGCAAACATGCATTGCATTTGGATTGTTGCCAACATGGTTTAAAATAAAGTTTTAAGACATGAAACTGGCCAACTTGATTATCATCATATCATGTGAAACCAAGTTTTTGTAACTGGCAGGACAAGAACACACACTGTTCTTTTAAACACTTTGTTTGATCATGTTCCTCTGTGTTAACAAAGTTCACTCTTTTTTAGTCCCAAACTTTTCACAATCAACATGTGCCTACTTTTTATCATATTATGCACACGTTCTCTCACAATAAAAATACAACCTCGTCGTAGGTAGTTTCCTTCACTAAAAAATCATACCTATTTGCCATTATATTTCCGAAAGATCTATTTCACTCAGTCAACCACATCAAAACAACCATCACCACAAAAACATTGCGACCGGCCTTAATACACAATCATTATGGAAATGTCCCTTCTCACCACAATCACTTTTCTTCTTATCATCGCCTTTATGGCAGTTGAAATTCCAATGGCCATTTATGCATACGCAAAACCACGGTCACTCACTCACTGTTACTGCCACGAAGTCATTTTAAACGGGGTATTGCAAATTTTGCTTCAATGAAAAAAACATGCGTAAAAGCGAACAAAACTCTTTTGTCAATGGCCACATTAACGATTCCACTTGAAACCCCACATATTGTTGAGACTGACCTAACCGGCTCAGCTCAACTTTTGTGATTGACTGAATGACTGAGCTCGTTCGGCACAAAAATAATGAGAAAAGTTTGGTGAAATAATATCACCAGCTCAAATAAAAATGTCCCCTAGATTCGTTTTCCATTAAAAAGTGCCACCATCATACTACACATAAATAAATGACAACAAAGAAATGGTCAACTCATAGAACGACAACAATCAGTAGAGTATGAGTTCAGCTCAAACTCTAAATTCATTTTAACAGTATCAAATGCCAAAAAAACTGTATAAATATAGTTTTCTGTGTTTACTTGCATGCATGCATCATGCTTCATGACTTTTTCTGCATGCTACATGATGCTAAAAAAATAAAAAGCTTTGTTGGTCCTGTGTTAAACTTCTCTCCCTTACTTCAATACTGCAGTAATTTTTTAACTGCTAAAAAACCTAACTTCTATGTGAACTGATATTGAAGTATGCGCACATCACAACGCAACGATACGGAATGCACAAGAACACACGCAGCATCACAAATGTGTAATCATATCAGGCATTGTTGTCGTAGGCCAACAAAGAGAAGAAAATACAATTACCTACGCATTCATTATATGGTGCACAGACACACACACACTATTCGCATATTGTCAGATTTTTGCAGTTGGATGATGGCAAGCACGAGGAAAATTTATGCCTGCTGCACTATTTCCATATTGACGTTTTATATGTTTTGGCTGAACATCTAACAATGCGCGGAGATTGTTACCGTTGTTGGTATGCAAGCAAAAAAAATCAGTCACCGCAACGTTTCTAGCATAAAATTTCTGGCTAAAACATGCACAAAAAATCAAGCTTATTATCTTCGATAATACCTCTGCAAATGGAGACGAAATAGTGATGGTGAGATGATCGTTGAAGAAACCATGAGCAGTTAAGTTCGCTCACACCAACATATTATGTGGCAAAAATATGATTTTCTGGTGATGATAAGAATGTAATATAAATGTTGATGTCGTGGTCCTCGTGATGTGATTTCAGGGTGTCCTGTTGTCGTCGTGGTCAGCTAAATACAGAGATAAAGATTTTGACGATGAGCACGCGGCGTGTTACTGTGATTTATGATTATGATCCCTCTCTATCGATTATTGAAAAGAGAATGCGGTGACTTGATTGTCAGTGCATTCACTTCAGAGTTCATGGAAGTACTAGACTCAATATTTTAGAGTCAGATTTCTTCAACGAAATAAGAAGATTTGCTGAAATACATGATGCAAAGTTAAGTAAGGTAAATCCGTGAAGAAATAGGGCTGTCTTACATGTTGTGAGTAAGGGCTTCGTAAATTCGCTTTCAAACTAAAGCTGTGTATCCTTCGCCTTATGCGAATATGAATGTAAATTATTGTTATATATGAATTTAAATGATGATGGAGTGTAAGCAGTATTGTTTATTAAAGGTTAAGTGAGATATTGCAAAGCAAGAGTAGCTGCAAGCTAGTTCAATTAAAATGGTCGATCATTAATAACATTGAGCTACACCAACTGCGATATGTCTGATGTTACTTCATTTTTGTAAGCAGTGAACCCTTGAAGGTGCTTTCATAGTTAACAAAAGAATCCTAATTTAAGTGTCTGCTTATACTTGTGTGGGCAGACAATTAAAGTTTACTGAGCTTATGCTGCAAAACACCATAAATATTAAGCATGCGCAATGTGGCGCTCCGCATCCAATATATTTACTACAATGCAATTTTTCAATAGCTCAATACTTCTTGTTAATTGTTTTCGCTCTGTTCTGTATAACGATCAGCAATTTGCTGCACATAATTTTATATGCAATACAGTCTTGAAATATGTGAATAATTATTATATGGTTTAAACCACCTGAAATCCTGTTATATCATAAATATAGCTTATAACACAGAATATAATTGATTTTACATCAAATTCCGCTTCAAGTCTCTGCATCTCAGGAACGATTTCGGAATCTGTTCCTACAAAACATCGACATGATCTTTATACATCTTAGCAAATAATTTGGCTTCAGCTCATTGGCTAAACATTTCAAGAAAAACATTAGTCTAATGAAAGCATTTATTTTATTTCATTACACACACAGTATATGGGGTACGGGGTAACGAGGTAGGTATATGTGTATACAAGACGATTTTGCAAATCCTTTTGCTAAAATTCATCTTCAACCGTCATACTTGGTTTCTTCATCTTCCTTGCTCCGGTGAAGGTGAGGTTGTTGGCGCCTTATGCGCTTTCTGTGTGCACAGGTGCAGAAGAAAGGAGTTGAAATCGAAACTGACCTACCTATTCTCCTTAAAATTATGTCAGTAGCCGGCGCACCAGCAATCAGGAACTTTTACACCTTACATTTCTCACTAAAGTAAGTGTTTAAAACAGCACCCCTGCCAGTTTCCCTATTTCGAGAAATTAAACTGTAATTTTAAAAAAATGCTCATGGTTCTTCTGAGCTTTTAAAATGTATTTTGTACTAAAAGCTTCTTGCATACATGGCACACACTCTCGTGTTCCCGATAATCTCTGACATGGAAAAAATATCAGCTACGAAGTACATCTTTTATCAATCTAAATTACACACCTTTGTGAATTAAAAAGTAAAAGATTTGAAACACACAAATGCATAACTTGAGATGAGATAGACTTAATAGCAATATTTCTGAGGATACATCCTCTTGCACAGCAAATCTAATGAGGATAATTCATGCTGTTTCTTCTGCATTTTAGGCATGTAATGTACTTATTATGGGGCAAGTTATGTTTTCAGTAGTCTTCCGTATATCACTTCTCTCAAATCATCTTAATGTTCACAATTACAACAAAAAGTTAACTTAATTAACTACATCTATTTGCCTAAAGCATACAAATGCGTCATTCATTGTTCAGATGCATCTTTCCTTTCTTACAATCTACAACAAGACGTTGAAAAATCTGAGAATTTCTTGGCAGATTACTTCTTTTTGTTTCATATATGATGATAAAAATAAGAGTGAATTAAAGTGGTAGATTGATGAAATATTAGATATTCATCAGTTTAATCTGCATTCCTGATTGTATCTAGCAATAGTGCGCCATTGACATTTTGCTTTTAGTTGTCCATATCATATAATCGCGCAATCCTTAGTTTTTGACTTAAAATGTTCTTGAGTAACCTATTCCTCTTGAGCCAAGTCGACATGATATGAATCATGGATTTCTAAATCTTAAAACACACGAAAACGACCTATAATTATAATATACATAATTTCATAATGAAGCAAACGAATATTAGATCTCAGAAATATTTAGTTTATTCATTGTTCTGGATTCATTCAATGTTACAAACAGTAAAATATGTATGCATTGTAGGTAAATATAATTTTAAAATGGAATCCATTTAATCCCATTCTGATCTTTGTGTTTCAAAAATTTCAAGGACGAAATGCAAAAGTGATGTTGCAAAACTGTTAATTACAACAATAGCAGCATTTTAATAGTTAAGGTCAGCTAAAGCTTCGAATTTACTCATTAGGAACAATGTTCCGAATAGTTTTACATTCTGATGGACAAGAGAAGCAACAATGATACAACTAGCTAATCATCAATGACTTATGCAAGTGTAATGAATGCAAGATCGTGTACTATAAATTAAGTACCAGCTCATCATTAATGTCCTATAGTCTTATCATTTATTCAAAGGTGAAATATATAAGACTTAAAATGTGCTTTTTGGCGTCTATGGACAAACATTCAACATATTTGATTATGCTGCGTGTCATTGGTTATTGCATTTTGCATAAATTTTAGAATCTAATCTTCAAAGAAGAGATGGCTGTTGGCTATTTTTATTTTTATTATTATGTCATTAAATAATGAAAGCATGCAAATGATCTTAACGATGACATTCAATCACAAATTACGTGACGATGAAGTAATTAAGCTGCAGTAAAAATGCACAACAGCATTCCTTGCAACCTAAAAGATGCGCTGTTAATGTTCTTTTCCCAGCCAGAAGGCAATCAAGCGCCCAACTCAACATGATTTTTATTCTTTTGTCAAAAAGTCAAATCGTGTCCGCTTCATTCAGTAACACTTCATACACTCACTTTAAATCAATGCCAAACTGACAAATTGACAGCGGCTATCATCTTCATTATTTATGCAACCTTCTCATTTCAGTAAATTCCTCTAATGATGACTTGTGTTGGCATATTACGCTTACCATAATTCGATGATCTTCTAATTTAATTAAAGTATTTCGATCAGAGACAAGGTGCCCTAAGTACACGTTTCCGTGACCTGATCAATATCTATCAATTACATAAGAGGTAAGCCAGAATTAGAGCATCATCATCGAAGAGAATCATGACAGACTTGGCCTTTCACTCATCACAAGACTGTAACCTCTAACGGCGATACTATGCATGCATTCAAAATATTTTCATACACATTGATGACTTTTCGGTGCAACGAGTTGCGTAAT
>JAQIXX010006141.1:0-12687 GCA_034700605.1 Willowsia nigromaculata
TCTCTAATAATTCCCCACCTTAGACAAGCGATTTTCGCTAATTCCCCAGGGGAATTATTAGAGCATTTACGGTAATCGTATTTCAGGATTGTACTCCACATTTCAATCCCCGGGGACTTTAAGCAACGCCAATATGTTGTCATAAAGCATCTTGATTCCATACTTCCAAGGAACCCTTTCGACATTGATTACGTGCAGGACCATCTTCTGGAGTTTGACCAAAAGGATCCCCAACTAATTCAGTATGTACGAATTAGGCACTTGACACCGCCATCCAAATTACCGTACAGGTTAGCAGAGAGATCAAAAGGAACGGCGGACTACAAAGATCCATTTAGCACATGGGTTGCAAATTTCTTCAAAAATAAGGTACAATAATACTTGCATGACATTTGATATCAAATTCATGTTTACATGCTTGAAAGAAATAATTGTAACAATGAAATAAATTATTTCAGAGGGACGGTATCTTTATTGAAGCAGGGGCAAATGAGGGCGAGCTTGGATCGCATACGCTTTATCTGGAAAAGGAATTGGGCTGGACTGGACTTTTGATAGAATGCAATCCAACGGTTGTTCCGTATCTGAAATCCCACCATCGGAAAGCGTGGGTGGCAGACATTTGTTTGGCTCCAGGCAGTACCCCTGGCGTTGTAAGATAATAAGTTCATAAAATAAGTTTTATATGTAGAGAAGTCAATTTGTATTGAGTTTGTCGCATTGCAATTGTGAGTCATTTACATACAGTACATTCAGAGTTATACTTCGTCTTTCAGCTAAATTTTTCTAACCCCACCAACTGGACATACAGTGGAACTCTCAAGAAACCTTGGAATTTGCCAGTTCCTACTAAATGGAAGTTCTTTGATGTCCAGACATACCCACTTTACACTGTCTTGGCAGCTCTTGGGTGGACTGAAATCGACTACTTTAGTTTTGACATTGAAGGAGCTGAACTGAGTGTGCTTCGAAGCTTTCCCTTTGATTTGATTATCTTCAAAGTTTTGATTATTGAGATATATTTCTACACTGCAGAAGAGAAACAGCAATTGGACGATTTGCTGAAGAGCAACGGGTATCAGTTTGTACAAAAGTTACAAATTGACAATATTTATGTCCATGAGTCTGTGAAAGATATGGTGCCCAAAACGTAAGAATAAAACTGCGTAGGTACTTTATATCGAGCATATAAAAATTCCAAACATTGTTAATAGTTTATTGCATTTATTTACGATTTAATAAAAAAACAAATTGATGTACATAATCTACAAGTTATTCTTCGCCTACAAGTAATAAATGTTTCCCTCTCAAATTGAAAAAGGAATATTGCAGAATCCCGTTCGCTGGCTTTGTAACATGGAAAGGTCGCAGCCTTTGTTTTTCCAAATCCGTAAAAATGTCTATAAATTTTTTCTGATCCCCTACAGGAAATTTTACTATTAGTTGCGCAAATGGTAAAACTTGCACTTGAAAATCTACCAAGAAATGCTTCAAAATACTGTAAATTTCATCGTTGATATCCAAAACTAGAACATCCAGCCATCCATGATCGTGGTTTTTCAGAATCGTTCTCAAAGTATTCACCCCACCATGATCGGTTGTACCAATTTTTAAAGCTGGGGATGTTTCCAGTTGCTTTGAAAGCGTCAGATTCACAGGTATAGCTTGCTTGTCGAACTGAAATTTAAAAACTTTGCAATCTGTTCTGAGTGTCCATTTGGTTTCGAAATCGACATTTGAGCCGCCTCCAAATGTGTACACGACACATTCTTGTGGTCTAGGTTGAGTTTTGTAAATTTCAAATCCACACACCCACTTTTGCTCACTTTCCGGACCATTTTCGGCTCCTACATTCTCCTTTAAAAACGGGCAATCGAAATATGGCGAAAATATATTCTCCAGGGATTCAAGTTTGTTAGTAGCCACCTCATCTGAATGGTTGGACAGAAAACGACTTCTCTCCGCAACTTTCTCCGTGTATAGTCGTTCTGCTCTTATTATTCTTGCTCGAAGAAGTTCTGTTGGTTTTGAAAGCTTGCTGTCCGGTGGTGGTTCCTTTTGGAAATCCTCCTGGTGAAAGTAGTCCAAATCCAGGGTATTATGATAAAATTTAGCTCTTTCCGCATAATTAAATGTTGTTAACACTTTCTTTTTCACGCTCTTCTTCACTTGATTTGGCGGAGGCAGTCGGGAGGGCGAAATCTCATCACTTAGAACTGTCCGTAGATACGTGAGATTGGAGACGACATTGATGTCAAAGAAGAAAATTACTAGGGAAATGAGAAGACTTGCCGCAATGATGAGTCCTAAAAAGCATTTGACGTTTACTACTCGTGAAGCCATTTCAAGGCAGTATACAATTCAGCTACTGGAGTGGAGAACAACTTTCTGCACAGATAATTCTCAAATATTACGATTACCAATATTTTCAATCAAGTTTTTCAATCGAAATGAGGTGAAATACTCAGACTACGGTTGAAATCGAAATGAGGTGAATTTTTATGGTCAGTATGGTTATTATAGCAACACAACCCACCCAACTAGATGTATACATATTGCTTGTCTTCAAGAATGATGAAACTAACTTTGGCTTTCTGAATTTGATGCATTGATTTCTGCTTTCCTGATGGAGTTATTATATTTCTTAAGAAACTTGAAACTTCAATAAATATTAATGGATACTCAATCAAATTAAACAGTAGGATTAGGATATTATATCATAAATTATAGTGGTTCATATGTTGCGTTGTTAGTTTGGCAAATTACTTTGAACTTTGTTCCGATTCCAGTTATACCGAAATTCAAAATTTTAGCTTATTTATCAAATATACACCGTTGTATATTAATTAAATAATTAATTAGGATCTCCTTAAAATATCAAAGTTTATGCAAAATGATTACTCAAGAAATATTTACATTGTTAGTCGAACTTGTCAAGTACACATACATATAAAGGCATGCATTTGCGATCACATCTAACTGTACAGCAGATATAACATTTTGTACTTTTGAATTAGATTGATTGCCTGAACTAATAGAATGATTTACTGACATAACCATCTATGCGTTGGTGGAAATTGGGGAAATATGTACCTACCGTTAGCCACGTTGCATATATGGCACATTAAATTAAACACTTTATATTAGCAGCTGCGCAAATTTAACTCAATTTGTGGACAATATTATGACTACACAATGAAAGGAAATAGATCGCTGAATGCTGTGTAAAGTAAACAATGATATATGCTTATTCTCTTATTCATCATGTACCTCGTGATTTATTGTAACTTTTAGCTGTTCAAACTTTACCTTTGGGCATGTTCCTGAGACCACATAATGCATATATGTCATGATTTGTCGACACGGATATGGTTAAGATAATCCGTTTTCATAAGGATTTGAAAAACACGTATTAGCAGTTAAAACTTGCATTATTAGTTTGCGTGTTCCGTCAAATTTTTAAATCAATTATAGCGGAAACTTCTCAAAATTGTATCTTCTGTTCGATTAATTAAGATTTCCGGTTTCTGTTAGTGTTGTCGCGGAACATGGAGGAAGTTGAGGAGAATAATTTTACTTTACATAAAATATTGAAATTCTTTTCTTTCTTTTTGCTTAATTTTCTGAGTATATGTAGTATTTCATGTCCAGTTTTGTCTAAATAATATTTTAAGATTAGTATGTACCTTAACTTCCGGTGATGAAAGTTATAATTTCAGTAAGGGTTCTCGCCACACCGGAGGAGAAAGTAGGAAGGGAAAATAGTTAATTTCATCTTGTTTTTCGGAAGAGGTCTTTGAACCAAGAAGTCTCTTGTGAAGTCTAAATATAAGTTACTTATTCAATAAATTTCTTCCAATCTAATTTAGCGTTGGAATTTTGATCTATTCCATTCGGGGGAACTAAATAAAATCTTTGTTTGCAACGCCATAAGTCACCACTCTGGGCTATTGAAGGTGGCAGCAGTTATTTTCTATTCAATGATTTAGAACATGAAAAAAATGTAGCATTCCAGAAACTAGACACCATAATCAATCAAACTGAAGATACTGAAAAAAAAGAATGCTAACTAGTTTGGAGAGGAGGAGAGAGATTTTGCAACTTTGTAGACATGTTGAAGACACGGCCATAATGCTCTATAATTCAAAGTTTGATTCCTAAATATTCCCCACATTTTCTTGAAATCATTTAAATGGCAAGGAAAAATGTATCTAACTAAAATATGTCGAAAATACCCTTTTCCCTGTCTACTTCTGCTAATTTTCTTAACACTAACAGCCATGAAATTTTACAGACATTATATTTCTCATGAGAACAGCATTAATCATTGGCTAGCGAGTTTTCCCAGTACACCAAAGAAGTTTCAAAGTAACAACTCAAGCGTACCTACATACTCACTTGCACTTAGACAAGAAATTTTTGGAAACACACTGGATACCGATTCAAGCAAAACTATAAAAATATTTTACAATAAAACTTTGCAACCACCCGGGGTTATTTTAAACCTTAAAGGTGGGATTGGAAACCAGTTGTTTCAGTACGCATGTTCTTATGCACTCGCAAGAGACTTGGAATGGCCACTTTATATCTTTCATGCTCCAACTCCAATTTCTCCAGCAGCTCAACGAGGCTTTCAACCCAGGCAACGAGAGTTTGCCCTGGACCAATTCCAAATACCATTGGATAATATCATTGATAGTTCCACAAAAAATCCTGTAGGAATCCGGTACCAAAATGATCGTCAATTCCTGGAACGAACATTCCTCAACAGGAAGGATATTGATAAGCAGTTCGTTTCCCTTGGAGGAGCTTCCTATTGTCAGTCAATTGAGTACTGGCGAGATTATCAGGAAGAAATCAAAGCAATGTTTAAACCTCACAGATGGGCAGTGAATAGACAAAAACTGGAACAAATCATTAATAAAATTGAAAACAGTGGAGAAAGTGTGGTAGTGCATGTGAGAAGAGGTGATTTTACAGTTGCGCAAGGATTTCATGTGCCATTAACATACCAACGTCATGCAATAAGAAAAATGATAAATCTTTTGCACGAACGTGACAAGAGAAAGCCTGTGTTTTTTGTGTTCTCTGACGATATTCGGTATGTTAAGGAGAAGCTAAAGGACTTTGGAGAAAGGTATGAGCTCGTTTTTGTGTCGGAGAAAGTGCCAAACTCCACTAGTATCGAAGAGTTTTACTTAATGACACTGTGTAAACATAGTAAGTTAACAACTAAACTTAATATAACTGATATTAATTAAACGGATTAAGTTATTTTGCAATTCTTTCAGTTATTTTGCCAAACAGCACTTACTCCTGGTGGGCTGCATACTTGATGAAAAACTTGGAGAAAATTGTTATAGCGTCTGCTTTTAACCCCACGTTTATGGGAGCTGTTGTTTCCAAAAGAGATTGGTTTCTGCAAGAGCAATTTGGAAAAATTTATCATCCAAAAGAGTGGATAATTATTGACCCGTTTACAGGTGGTTTTGTAACAAACTCTTAAAAATAATAAAAGGAAATTTTGTTTGCAAACATTCAATAGTAGCTTTTGAACTATGAATAAGCATACAATGGCATCGCTTTCTCTGTATTACACTTTAAAACACGATTCATAGCAAATAACACAAAAATTTACATGGTGGCTATTCTCACAGAGTCCAGAACAGCTTGGTGACATTTAAGAAATATGGACATTCCGACACGACACGCACATGCCTTCACTTCACTGTTCATGTCTTATTTAAAAGCAAAACAAACATTATAAAAAAGTATTTTACATATAAAGGTGATACCTATACACTCTTTCTTAATATTTACTCTTATAAACGGAGGTTAATCACATTGGAAATCTCATACATCATACATCTCAGTGCAATGATTCCATATTCGGTGTTTATATGTACACGCAATAAAAAGAGCGCAAAGAGCATGACAAAATTACATGTGTATTTTATGGTACTTGGACTCTCTGTTAAGTCAAAACTCTGAGATTTTCTGGGTTGACCTAATTTGTAGGGTGAAAGCAACGGATCAATAAATACTAATGTACAACTTTATACAAACAAACATTCAATTTTTTACAACTGAGTTGTAGATAAGCATTCAAATGTAAAACTAAATGTATGTGCTTTTAATTTTGTACGATCATACGTATGCGTAAACTTTGCAACGTTGGTTCAGCACGATTCAATATACTAATTTATCGTTACAACAATATCTCCCAGAATATTTCCGTTTAGAGCAATATCCCACTTTCTACAACGTCCACGGTAAAAAGATTTAAAGGGCTATGTTAGGGTTCAATTATAACTGTAACATTACACAGTTTTCCAACATATCTTTCTAGTATTGTCACAATAGCGGGTATGGTATGAAAAAGACTTTGGCTTTGTCTTTCTACCGCTGTAAAGGAAGAAATTATTGCGCATAGTAGAGGCTCTTTGTCGTATGCAAATCTTCAATTGTCCTCATAAGTGTATCGATTATACAAAAGAGCTTTGAATGGAAATAAACGTCTGTACAAGCTTAAGCTCTTCAATCACAAGTGTTTAGTTGGTAATCGATAATGGTTGGTTTAAAACATTTCTCTCCAATAAATTTTCACCTCTAAAATGTAATTCCAATACACATTTTTGAATTTAATTTTAAATTTAAAGAGATATTTGTAGTAGTTTAAAAAATGTTATTCGAAATTTACTATATCCCATATGAACTTTAATGTCAAGTATACTTGAAAATTTCCGAATTCGTATTTTGCAAAAAAAAACATATTTGTTTCGTCAAACATTTAAATTGTGGGCATTATTTATAATACCTAGGTAAGCAATAATTTTATTACCAAAATACATTGGCAAGAGACTATTTAAAAGCCAAGGTGATAAAATTTTGAGTTTCCATTAAAAAATTTAAATGTTGACTATTTCCTTTACAAAGCACAGTGTTTTACAAGTAATGACTCCTGTCAACTTCTTTTGTGCCTACGGCAACTCAAACAGACAAAGGTCAAAGACAAGACAGCCTTGGAGACGAAGATCGAAGCGATGGCAACGTCTCGTATCTGTCACCATTCTACTAGTACCTCTAATAATTTTAATTAGTTATTTCACTGTACTTGGTTACAGTATCTCTCTGTTAAAGATGAAGATATTTGTAATTTTAAGGGATGTCGGTTTATCACACAAAGGACCTTACAACCGATTAAATGTATTTGGAAATAACAAAGATCCAGAACAGGAAAAATTGGTAAAAAATGTGTACTACCAGCCATTAAAACCTCCAGGTGTAATTTTGGATATTAAACCATATCTTGGAGTAGGAAATCAGCTTTTTTTGCATGCATGTTCATATGCACTTGCAAGGGAGATGAAGTGGCCATTGTACATTAATCATGCGCCAAGGCCTTACTCACCTACAGCATCTAGTCAACGAAGTTTCCAGGCAAAACGTCGAGAGTTTGCTTTGGACCAATTTCAAGTTCCCTTGGAGAATGTGTTTGATCTAACCAGCAGCATACCCAACGTAGTATATTTAACCGATCAAGAGCTTTTGGAACGAGAATTCATTCATAGGAACGCAAACACCAATGATTCATTGGTTCAACTTCACGGGGATTATTACTGTCAA
The DNA here is from genome assembly GCA_034700605.1 of Willowsia nigromaculata. Taxonomy (NCBI): domain Eukaryota; kingdom Metazoa; phylum Arthropoda; class Collembola; order Entomobryomorpha; family Entomobryidae; genus Willowsia; species Willowsia nigromaculata. The sequence continues at coordinate 7,627 of JAQIXX010006141.1, forward strand.
TCAATAGAATTTTGGCAAGATTATCAACAAGAGATCAGATCAATGTTTGAGCTTCATGAATGGGCGATTAGTCTGGAGAAAATCAAGCATATGATAGAAAGGATTGGTAACAACTCCATGGAGAGTGTGGCAGTGCACGTGAGAAAGGGAGACTTTGTTAAAAACATGAAATACTTTGTGCCCATATCTTTTCAAAGAAAGGCGATGAGACTAATGTTTAAAATTTTGTCAAGTCGTGGCAAGACTCCAGTATTCTTCATATTTTCTGATGACAAGAATTATGCAAGGGCAAAGTTGGAAGACTTGGTAGAATATTATAATATGGTGTTTGTATCTCAGAGTCTTTATAATGCAACGAGTCTCGAAGAGTTCTACTTAATGGGATTATGCAAACATATAATTTTTGCAAATAGTACATACTCTTGGTGGATTGCGTACTTGATTAAAAATGCCAGAAAGGTGGTGATTACATCAGCGTTTAATTCCGCAATGTATCATAAACCTGAATTTCGGAAGGAATTGTATGGAAAATTATACCATCCAAAGGAATGGGTTGTAATAGACCCATTTGTCGGAGGAATGGTTGTGCCCGCGTAAGTTGGGAGAACAAATATGATGATAATAAAGCATGTAACTAATTATGTAAGTAATGTGTTGTTTTGGAAGAAAAGTTATTTTATTTCGTTATGAAAATAATGCATTGTTCATTTTGTTTGTAAACTGTAGAATCATTGTCACATTTTCCGCACTCTTTTGCCAGAGACAGTTCATGTGCCTTTCAAAATCTACATCTTTCCATAAGAACACTACCCATCCGAATTGCCTAGTGAAATTAGTTCCATTTCCAAGACAATCATAGTGAAACTTTGCCGAAAATCTTTTGTCCGTTAGTTTGCCCATTGTCCTCAAATTCAACTTGGTTGAATTCATCCTATACGTTTCCTCAGCAATAGTTCTCAGTTTGCCCATAATAAATACATCCTCAACCCAAAAGAAGCCTCCCTTGTGTCTAACCGAGTAAATTTTTTTCAGCCAGTCCATATTGATTGCGTATCCTCCTCCGAGACAGTAAGCCGGGTATTTATCCTCCTGCCATTCTTCTTTCGTGCTAAAAAATTTCCTGTTCGGACAATCTTTGCACCTTGTTGGACGGTCGTGGTAGTCCAAGCAGTAAATATCGTGAATTTTTCTTTTACCAGGGAATCTGGCTGTTATGTCGGTTGTAGTTCTATCAGGGGACATTACTGTCGAATTAGCGATTTCTTCTGTTCTGTGATCCAACAATGCCAAGACATCAACAAAAATGTCGTCATCCGTTTTGATAACCCAATCAGCATAAGGACAATTGCGAAGTACAAAATTGTAACCGAGTAGCGTTTTATATGTCAGGTTTCTGTACGTATCTGCGAACCCACCGATAACAATGTCTTCATATGTCAAATGTTCCAATTTCAAGGCATCCTCAATTATCAACTCCTTCTTCACATTGTTGTGTTTTTTGTCCCTGGGATCGTTGCAATATGCACTTTGCCCCATTAAAAACACAGTACGTACATCCCAATCTTTGTATACTTTCACCGAACCCCATGTTTTTCGAATAATTTGTCTTTCTTTGAAATTTTCTCGAGCTGAATCCACTATAATGACAAGAAGACGAGTTAGTCTCCTGGTTTTTGTGTTATCACAGAGCTCGGTACTGTCCAGGTAAATTTCCAAGAACTCCTCAACAACAACCCGTGCAGAATCCATGTAACTGGTATTTTCCTGTTCCCTTTTAGTTTGGATATTTTTTGTGACCTGGCAAAGATTTCTAGAAGGAGACTCATGCATCAGCGTTGCTCGTGACTTTACAAAGTTTTCGTATAAAATTCTTTTTTTGTCACTTTCTGATTCTGGTTCCAACATTTTAAATTTGAAGTAGCAAATGACTAAAGCCGTTAGAAACAGAACACATGCAGAAACTTTTAAACTCAACTGCTTTTTATACATGGCTAAACTGGCTTTACTTTTGTGACATTTGGATTATCGTTATGCCACCTATTACTCACATGAGCGCACACAACATATTCATTGTGTGAATGAACCTTTTGACAGCTTTAACATTTTTTCTGAAAACTGTAATGAGCAATATGCAGGTGGATACTTAAAATGCCTGAGGTAATCGACAAACTCAAATATTGGAAGTGAAATAATGGTTATCATTATCACTGTGTAAAGAACATGAAAAGCAGGATGCAAATTCGGTTTCCATAAACTGAGAATGAACAAATTTACATTATTGCTGTTTTATTAATATTAACTATCTGCTATTTCATTATTTGTTATTAATGTCTACATTAAATCAAGAACTAAATAGTATGTGAAATTCATAAAATGGGGAAAATTACGTGGCCCTTTGATTGTGTATTTATGTTTTAGGGGTTAACATTCTTCCACCGAGTATGTATGGCATTGGAAGGATTGGAAATTTGTTTTACTAAAGTCTGTGAGGTTAAAGATGCTTGAATTTGTTTCTCGTCCACTACACAACTAAAGTTTAGCTTTCCGGTTTGGGGTAGATACTGATGACATGCGGAACTGAAGAAGGACGATTAAATACGTAGAAACTGTGTACAAAATCTATTAAAGAATTCATCTTTTTACAATTCTTCTCTTTATGGCACCCAGAAAGCAAGTTTGATTATTAAACATAGATGTGCTTACCTGGAATATAGCAGCTCGTTTTAGACGAAAAAAGTGACAAGCGGATACTGAAAACGGCTGAATATTTTCATTCTTTTCCAAAAGCGACAGAGAGAGGATTTCATCTTGCCATGGGATAATTCTTGGTGTAAAGGCTTGCTTTGGTTGCAGGCGTGCTCTAATTTCATTCGCAACTGTTTTGATGGATTTATTCCTATGCCCACGGTTGATGAAAGTTGGTTGCGGTTGTAAATGCCATTTTGTACATTTCATTAAAATTACAAGAAGTGTTCTATTCATCGTGTCCACCTGAATTCATAATATTTTAATTTAAAGACTTTGATTAGTAAATGGAATGTAAATGTAATTACCTTTCTATCCAGTTCGTGACCAACGTTGTCAATGAACAAGAATCGGATAAGAATACATATCGCATTCACTTGTGCCGTGGCTCTGTACCACCGCCACCACTTCCCTGAATCAACAGTGGTAGATAGAGCAAAGAACCCTGAAAAATTTAGACTCACCATCCAAAGGAAAAAGTTTCCAAATACCATGCATCCAATTAGTAATCGCAGTTTTTGCCAAACAGCTAACAAATTTTCGTAATAGTGGACACAGTCAATCCCCAAGAATCTTTGGTGTTGAAATTGATGACCGCCCGCCCTCCTTCTTAGAAGTGTATCTTTAAACTTGGAGTCCAAAAGTGCAATACAGTTTGTCAACCATTGCAAAATGAACATTACTATCAAAGAAAGCGTGTCAACTGAGTTGAGTTCTGCAAGTACAGCTTTCAAGCAATTTGTGCTGGTTTTATACCATGGCCTATGAACACTTAAACCATGTCTAACTGCCTTTTCAATTGAGTAAGCCCTGGCAGCATCTCGCACCAGAGACAATATCATTGACAAAAGGTAAAAACAATCTTGCTTGGAAAATTTTGCGTAGAAAACTTTTACCTCTGGGTATTTTTCGCAGAATGTAAAAATCTGGTTCCGGATTTCTTCGTATTTTCCCTTAAAGTTGAAAAAATTGAAAAGATTGCAAAACAATATGAAGATTCGAAGCAATCCTATGTAAATATAAGTAATCAATGGTGTGAGAACAAATACAACTTGAACAAAAGGTAATATAGACTGTCTCGATTTATCAGCTCCGAAATTGTGTTTGATCTGCAGCAGTAGGTACACGATGTACATGTCAATGGTGTGAAGATTTATGAGAATCAGTACGAGTGTCCAGAAATTATAGATAATTTTTGAGGATCTGTTATTGAAAATGCAATCTGGTGCAACTCCCATGCATACGACATAGATTTTCAGAAAGCTTAGCTTGTCCATCATACTTCTCGGGCAGTTAAAGTAAGTTTTATGCATATATTTATGAAAGAGGAAAGAAACTCTAAACTAACTACAAGTACCTTCTTAACTGCACAAAGGTTTGGTTAAAACAATAACACCAAACACCACCACGACAGGGAAATGCGATATTTTCGCCATGTATAACACACTAGCTCTGCTGTTCATTCGTTATAAAAATTTCGCCAAGGCTAAATTATAATTTTAAATGGAAATTATTACATGATTAAATCGATAAGTGCCCGGGCACAAGAATAGAACACGCAAACCATTTACTGGAAGCTATTTCGTAGTTAACTTGTATTGAGTGCTATTTGAGCGTTTATTTAAGCTTATATAACTGCTAAACAGGAGAATTTTTCATTTAATTTCATTAAAGACTAAAATTATGTAAACCATTTTCTATTTGCACTCAACATTTACAAAGAGGCAACATTTTCTAACTTTCTATAAGGTCAAGTTTTTTACCTCTCCCATGAAGCATTATGTATTAGCAAATGATGAACATGTTTATCATAGGTATTTGGGATCTCAAACTTAAAAGCATTTATTGAATTCCTTATCTTCATCTGGTTATTCACGGAATGATGTTTTCTATGTATCTAATTCTTGCATATAATTTAGTCGTGTTCGGAAAATTCCTAGAAAAAAGTTCCCAGAATATGAATATTCCTAGAAAGTAAGTTGCCAGAAACGGAAAGTTGTATATTAGGAATATTCATAGAAAACATGTTCCAAGAAACGAAGATTTTCCTAGAAAAAGCAATTCCAAGAACGAATTTTTCCTAGAAATAATTCACATAAAAGTTACATGTATTTTCACAAGTTACAAAACATTGACTAACGAGGAAACCCCCCTAGCGGGAAGTTGAATTTGAACAAAAAATCTATGTTAATAGGTAGATTTTTATGTGGAGAATAAGATGCAATTGTCAAATTGCCCGAATGGTGGAGTATGTGGTCACAGGAATTAATTATATATGCTTGGATGCGCGCGCGCCAGCCGCGTGCTGTGGAACAT